>OY744607.1:31088525-31276025 GCA_963556255.1 Allolobophora icterica | reverse complement strand
AACTGTCGCAGTGTAAGCAGAAGTAGTCCGTGTTGCCTGGAATGGACCACACTAAGTTTCCTTAATTGGACCGATAATTTGGGGTGGTACATTTAAGGACACCGGCACTTGCAATGTCATACTGTGCTTGAGGTGCTTATTTATATAATAATAAGTTCCACTGGCTTGTATTATGTCGAACAACATTTTCTTTCAGTTGTAGGCCTATATGTAGATGTCTACGAGTGAAAGAAAATGCGGGGACTGTTTGATGATGACGTTTTCCTCTGTGCAAACTGTGTGTAATTCCTCTAAGTAGGCCCCTAGCCTATTAATTGTTAAGTGTTAGACTTAAATGGTTGTAACTAAGCATTAATAAAAAACTTAACTAATCATTTAGTCGTAATTAATTAGTCTATAGTTAACTATGTAGTCTATATTTAACTAGTGATTCTGACAATGTACACCTAATTAGTTTACTGGCAGTGGTTAGGTAGTCATATATTAAGTTGATTTCTACTACTTTTATAGTATTTTGGCAGTTAGATACAGACGCCTTTATTGCATGTTTTAGACAATAAGTGTTGTAAAATGTTTTAAGTGTTTTTTTATTGCAAATTATCTTTTAAAAACGTCTTTAAAATAATATGTCCCATTCAAGGACACCATGTGGTCCATTTAAGGAAACAGGTTATGACGTCTGAAGAGGAGAGCTTGTGTGAAGATTGGACCAATTAGAGCTAAAGTTTTTTTTTCGTAAATGCATGAATACTATCTGTCCCTTGATTATGAACAACATACTTGACCAATCAGCCCATCATATGGCATAATTTCCTTTTAGAAATTCGGTAGCATTCATTAAGTAAACCTCGGTTTCCCTTAGGTGGTCCATTTATGACAACTCTCCCCTATGCCTGTGCAAAGTTCATAAAACAGCTTTGTAAAGTCAATTGGTATTAAAAGTTATCAAGAGGTGACGATGCATGATGAAGCTGTATTTCAGACTGAACTATAATAATTAGCGCATTAATTGTTTTATTTTCTATGATTAAAACATTCATGTTTTACAATGTTCAGTGTGTTTGTTCAAGTTTTCAGCTAAAAGTTAAAATCACGTACTGTCATTTGGTATAGGCCTATACTTTGGCAATATTGCCTGAAGTTCATCTAGTTCTGTATAGCCTGTATAGTGTATGAAGCTTCAAGTTTAACTGCTCAACAATAGTTCCTGTAGATGACATCTTCGAAGGTCGTCAAGAGAGGAGGGAGGATTTAAAATGACGTCTGAAGAGGAGAGCTTGTGTGAAGTCTTCAGTGTTTATGGAACTGGTGCGGCTGTAAGATTGAGAGACAGGATAAGGACGTGGAAAAGGTATTATAGTGGAAAAGGTATTATAGTGGAAAAGGTATTATAGTGGAAAAGGTATTATAGTGGAAAAGGTATTATAGCCTATGTTAAGACGTGTCAAAATTTGGTAATGATCGTAAATAGTATAGGGGCCGAGAACAGTTCTCTTAGGGACACTAGCAGTGAAGACAGAAGGGTCCGATCGCGCAGTACACTGGCGTAAACTTGTCCAAAATATTGGGGGGGGGGCACGGGGTCTGGACCAGAGGAGCAAAAAACAATTTGTTTCAAGATGAAAAGTTGCTTTTTTTAAACAAGTTTTTCAAGATAAAAAGTTTTTTTTTGTTTTTGTTTTTTATGGTTCTTGTTGTTTTGGTTGTTTTTAAGATTTTCGGATTTCGAATCATAAAAATCATGAAAAATGGCATGAACAAGAGCTCCAACTCAGTTTAATTCAGTTGCGATTTCCGAAAATTAAAAATCATTAGATCACTGTTATTAAAATAACTTCTACAAAAATGAGAAAGTTATTTTTAAAAAAACATTTTTTTTGTTTTTTTAAACCAATATCCGAAAAACAAATTTCACCTCTGGTCTGGACAGCAGCAGAGGCTTCCGGTGTTAAGTTAATGCGTATGAAATAGGGCGTTTTGCTTACATGCAAATTTGTTTCATATTGAAGATATTGAAGATAAAAATAAATCGTTGTTTTCAGTATGAATTTCTGATAGTATTTCAGTTCTGTGTCTCTGTTTTTCTGTTTCTGAAGAAATTTGTCTATATTGAAACATAATATTTGAATATTTTAAGAAATTCTCCTCTCAATTTTTGGGGGGCATTGCCCCGGCTCCTCAATTATTGGGGGGGGGGCACGTGCCCCGGCTGACCCCCAAGAGTCTACGCCTATGGCGCAGTACCAATACCCACTTGCTGAGACCGATTGCAGAGGTGAGAATTAAGCCAGCCATTTTAAGGCAGTTCCAGAGACACCGACGTTTTTGCTGGGTCTCGAATGTAGTAGACCTATAGCTGGTGGTCGAGTGTCAAAAGTAACACTATATATATATATATATATATATATATATATATTTTTATATATATATATATATATATATATATATATATATGGTCAGTGCACTGAGACGCATGCATTTCAGGTATCATTAGTTGAGAAAGATTTTATCTTTTGAGGCATTCTAAGGCTTGAATCTTCAGGCTGGGTTTCGATAGATAGGACTTTAATCTTCTGTCCATTTGCTAGAAAAAGTTGATATGTCTCCTATTAATGGCCAGCAATGGCCCATCCATTCAGCAACCGTGTCCCACACATAATGTCAAACACCGTTTGGTCCTCCTCGTTCCCCTTGTCAGGACTTCACTGGCTCAATCTAGTCTTTTGCTTCCATTGGCCCTGCTCTTTGGAATGACCTTTCTCCGTCCGTTCGTTCTTCTATTCTCTCAGGCAACGTCTCTTCCTCTTTTACCTTTCTTAAAACTTGCTTTTTCTCTCGGGATCTCTAGCAATGGGAGCGCTTCTGAATGGCTCTCCCGCTAGATGCTATAAGATATAAATATCCGAATACAATACAATACAATGTCAAGGCGAATTGGAATTTTTAGGCAGCGTGTTTGTCTGCGACAGTGCAGCATGCCGATCGTGGAATTAACCCCCAATGTTCGCCCATGCCTAATATGTTCGCCCATGCCTAATATTCGCCCATGCCTGCTCGTGCATTAGGCACACCGTCGATTAGGCCTATGTCAATGTGAAACACGTTTGGGCATATCAGTCACGTGACATCAGGGTAATCTATATAATTGGAGATTGCGTAAGCTACGCGCAGGCGATTCCAGGTCTCAATCGGCGGCAGTTAATTTAAGTCTTTACGTTTTGAATATTTCGCAGTGGCGGCACTACACCAGGGCGATCCAGAGTAAATGCCCTGATAAAAAGCTTTTGCCCTGGTCGTTGCCCTGCCGGAATTTTTGCCCTGCCCAGAATTCGCTCGTGCGCTGGTTAGGCCTACTCGTATGACTGCCCTGGCTATGTCCTGATTATAAAAAGTCTGGCACCGCCACTGATATTAGGCTTACGGTGAAATAGATTAACTTTAATGCGGCATCTTTTTGGTTGAAAGGATTCTGACTTAGCTATACAGAAACTCAACACTGCATATTTGTGTACGTCGAGACAATTCCAGTTTTCTTGAGACCATCGACCGAATTTAGCGCGGCGTATGAATACCTAACTGCACAGGTAGGAATTTACCTGGCGTATGGATACATTTCACAGGTAAACAGATTAAGAAGATGGCCGCGGACGCTGTTTCGTCGTCGATGTCATCTGCGGACTTAGAGAACAGTTTGACCGAAATGGACTGGCTGGCCAGTCTGGCGGTTGGAGGGACTCTGCCTGGGCTAGGGGACCCGTCGAACGAGTCAGACCCTTCGCTTGTAGGGCAGACGGATTATGTGGGACAGTTGTCTTTGACCGCAGGACGATGCAGCGTTATTCAGCAGCAGCAACTGCACCAGAACCAACAGCAGAGTCGAATCGCTAAACCTCCCTACAGCTACACAAACCTTATAACGTCAGCCATCAACAGTTCACCCAACAAGAGAATGGCCCTGAGTGAGATCTACCAGTGGATCGGAGACAACTATCCGTACTATAAGACCGCAGGACCTGGTTGGAAGGTAAGCGCACCCTATCAAATTCGGCTATTTCTAGCTAGGATACGTAGACCTGTATAGGGCCTTACTTGCAGGGGTAGGCAAACAATAGGCCTACATTTGTATAAGGCTTTGGTTTTCGCATTCCGTGATACAAATATGCATTTTGCAAGTCTTGGTCGCCTCTGAATGTTTTGCATAAGAAACGCGATACACGAATGCAAACAAATGCAAACAATGAAGCGTAGTAGGCCCTAAATCACAGCATAGATAACAGCTGTTTTCATCTAAAAAATACACCCATTGCTACAGATTTCCAGCAGTCATGCGATTTGCAAATGTTTCTCATAACTTTCAGAGACTTTTATCAAGGTTGTCAATAGCCTAAGTAGTAAATCAAAGTCAAGTCATTCATGAGTAAGTTTCTAAAAAATTGAATCAAATTTCTACCTATACCTATAAAGTCGCTTGTTCTGTAAAAACTAAATACTAGCTTCATTTGGCATGTTCAACACTGCAACTGAGCAATGTGTCCTATTAATTTGACATTTTAGAATTCTATCAGGCACAATCTTTCTTTGAACAAAAATTTTGTTAAAGTACCTCGAATGAAGGATGATCCGGGAAAAGTAAGTGCAGCACTATCTTCCTTTAACATTGTGCTCTATCAGATCTGTATTATTGTTAATTAATTACCGATATTATTGTCAATAAATTACCTGTTTGCAGAGTTGTAATTTAATTGTTATCTGACATTTATAAAGCGCCACTTCAAGAAAAAGCTCACCAGTGGCGCCCCCAACCCAAACCAGTTAAATCACTCTCGAATATTGCAAAACTGTGGAAGGGACAAACTGAGCAGTGCTTCAAATAATGTCTTTAACACTTTAACGACGAGCGGGATTGGTTTTCCAGTCACTTTTAGTACCTGTTCGTCATTAAAAATTTTTAAATATGCTACATAATGCCAAGATGCATATATATATATACATATATATATATGTGTATATACATACACACACACACACACACACACACACACACACACACACACACACACACACACACACACACACACACACACACACACACAGAGAGAGAGAGAGAGAGAGAGAGAGAGAGAGAGAGAGAGAGAGAGAGAGAGAGAGAGAGAGAGAGAGAGAGAGAGAGAGAGAGAGAGAGAGAGAGAGAGCTTTTCTAGCTTATGAAACTTTATTTCTTGATTTATTAGCACAAAGAAAGTCAAGTGTTTGATCATTCGTATTAAAGAAAGACTGACATTGTGCTATCAGGATGTAGCAATTTAGCAGTTCAACTGTTCTGTCTTCCTATCTCTGACCTTGAAAATTCATGTAGAAACCTGATGACTTTTGGTTGAATACTCTGAGTATGCAGCTGTGAATAAGCTGGTTCCCTCGATTCACGTTTTGGGCTCTGTAGAAATTTCTAGATTATGATTACGATTGAAGAAGTATTAAAGTAATTGGTTTGCTCACCAAAGTCCTGCACATAATATATTTGATTATAACTGAGCTGAGAAATGCCTCTTTAGAACCTCGTAGCAGTGCAACTTGTGAGTCTGAATGTGTTAGATTTGTAGATGAAAGACGCGTATTAATAGTTGAACCTATAAAAAATATCTATTTGGAGTGAAATGAAAAATTTGGTCCTATAGATGTGCAATTAGAAGCTTTATTTTACCATATCTGTGCTTTTAAATTGGACCAAATTAATTGGTTGTACAGCTTACATCTGCTGGGAATTTATGATATCTAGGGAGCTTACTGGGCACTGGAGAGCCATGTCAACCACTGCAATGTTCCTCAAGATCTAAGTTTAAGGTCGCATCAGCAAGTTTTGGAAGAAGTAAGTCTAAAGGTCAATCGATTCTTCTTAAACTTGTCAGAATACATAACATTAGCATGTGCACCCGAGTATGAGCTACTTCTCTTGCTGGGGTTGCATGCATCATAGTCTGCTGGTTAACTTGCTGAACTGTCAACCCCCAAGCACCACCACATAACCCCCAAGCACCACCACATAACCCCCAAGCACCACCACATAACTCGGTTCTCAAATGACTTCATTGGTGCAAAGGTCCCTCAGCGCATCCATTACTCAGAGATCTATGTGACCCTGATGTTGAATAATGTTCGGCTGAGATTAAAGCATGACGTGAATATTTGAACAAGTTGAGTCTTTCCTTTAAATATGTTAAATAACTTGAATTGTCAATTTCACATGATGCTTGAGCATTTTAACCTAAACACAGTGGTGACAGTTTTTGTGATCTTGCTACCCAAAGTTTGCAGTTTTAGTTATAATTTGTGCTGGTTGATATACAGTATATACTGGGAAAAGATTGACTGAGAAACTAATACAGATTGCATTTAGTTCTTTATTAACGTAGTATTATTGCTGAGGAGGTGAAGTGGGGATTTATAATTTTATTTTAATTTGCAATTTGCTTTTGGTAGCCTATAGTGATATTTAAACGTGAAGACAGCATATGTGCTAACCAGATCGACCTTGAAACCACATCAGCTGTGAACATGATTCGTGAAATTACAGCAGAACTGGTAGGTCACATCTGTCATCTTTATCAAAGATGCTAAATTTAGGAATCGTTGAGTTTGCTTGTTCTTTGAGTATTATTAAAACATGACTTAGGTGATCTGTCTTTTCATGTATCAGTTATCAGGAATTGTCTACTTATGAAGGTCGTTAAACCATAATTAGATCAGTATCCATTGGATGATCCAAAATTTAATTTTTGAGAAGAATGTGATTTATTCTGGATAGAATGGGTTGTAAAGTGAACTAAATTATTTTATTGTTTCAAAATGACAATGCAGTGTTTAACTCAGTGAACTGCAGTCAAGGTGGTGTATAGTGTGAAAATAAAATTTTAAATATATAGCTTTGATGGACGGATTTTAAGAGACCAGCTTGTAAGAATAAGAAACCAGATGGCGTTGTTGATTATAAAAAAACGTCCAATCCAATCTGTTTATGCATTAATCAGTTATCAGAAATTATCAACTTTTGCACGTCCTTTAGTCCACCAAATAGGACTGTCTTCGTAGTGATCAACAGGATTGTCCAGAAGTGGTAGAGGACATTGCCTTTTGGCCTGCCCTTCCAGGAGGGCCAAGTAGCTTGTTGCTGACAAAAAACACTAACAAAATGTTTTGCAGCTTTTTCTCAAAAGTTGTAGATATCTGCTGTCTATTCATCATTTATTATGTTGGAATTCAATTGAATAAACTGAATTTCTGATGATTTTGAGTCCCTCAAAACATCTTAGGAGGCTATAGATCTATATTTTGCAATTTCCGTATGCTTTGATCTAAGACCAAATCCTTGACTGGTGAAAATCAACTGTTCTGACTTGATGGGAGTTTAACTCGGTCACTGGAAAAACCTAATAGAAAGAGTAAGCTTGTGTGAAGGACAGAGAAAACAGTAGTTGCTTAAAGACCACATTTGATCCATGTTGATATTACTATAGTTGTTAGCATTGAGCAAAGAAAACTGTGCAAAATATATACTCTTTCCTTAGGCAAGTTTTGAAGACCAAGCATCTGGCAACAGCTTCCTTCTGCCTGGATCGCTGGAAACCCAAAATGGTGATCTTGGAGAGTCTTTTCGTACATTGTACAAATCTACATTTGACAGTCAATCAAGTGAGGACTTTGTTTTTTTTTATTACTGACTAATCTACTGTAAATGCTCAAGTACAAGTCTTAAAATTTTTGGACAGTTTTTTAAATTTCAGGGTGGGAGTACAGAGCCTGTAAGCGTGTATGTGCAATAATGTCCCCTTGCAATAGGTCTAAAGCAGCGGTTTCCAAACTGTAGTTTTATTGTACCACCAGGTAAAAAATTGAATGTTGGCCTACCACCAACAAAGGTCAGATCAAAAACAGCAGGAGAGCGCGAAGTGCCCTTGCAGTTAGCATAGGACCGTAGGTAGACAAATTTAAAAATTAACATATAACTTTAAGAATGTAATCTTTTTGAATTTTTTCACGTACACTTAGTGACACATGGAATACCACTAGTGGTATGCATACCACCATTTGAAAACCGTTAGTCTAAAGTGCACATTGAAGCTGGGCAAAAGAAAACGTTAAAGACCATGAAAACCATAACAGGCTGAAAGTTGCTAAAGCATTAGACACCACATTCCCTTTTCTGCCCTGATTTGTCTGACTAATGCCCTGATTTTCAGGTATCTCGACTACTGCTACTCACTACTTACTTCATAGCATTTCAGAAGCTAATTTGCTGAAGCATCAAAGAGTTCAAAATACCTTGGCCAGAGCTACCACTAAAATTTCAACAGATGAACATAATTATATGACTGATCCTGAAATCATTGCATTTGCTGCCTATAGAAAAGAAACAACTCTCAAGACAGAGCTAATCATATGCACTTACAAAACTACATTTCAGTCAACCCTACTATATTCAGTCTTTGCTGACTTCAAAGAATTTTCTGTACTTTTTTGAAAGTGTAATTAGAGCAGGGAATCCAGTAAAGTTTCTGGAAAGACTACTAATGTAACATTGCTCAGAAGTAATTATTAATTTTTTAGAATTTGACAGTGATCGAATAGTTCAACTTGACTTCCTAAAGGAAAGTGTTCGGTTGAGTAACGGGTCACTGGACGACCTAGACCTTGAATGTAGGATGATTTTCACTTCCTTTGTGGATTAACTTAAATATTAAATTCTTAATGCATACTGATTCTATTAGTTACAAATTAGTGACGGTTTTTCATATGCACCGTCTCATGTACTCATTTACTTGCATACTTACAATACACAGCACATGTCTATTTTGTGCATTACATTCTGTCAGTGGCTTCTACCAATCGGGGGTTGGAGAATGATCGACCACGGTTGCTAGAAGTGGGAGGTTTAATGTTCTTGGTACAAACTGGGGTTGTTGATTTCCTATGATATATTTCATTTATGTATCATGATGTACGTTATCCAAAACACGTGTTACCTCAAAGTAATTTACAGTTCTGAGTGACTTCCGAGTCTCTTATATGTCGGCCAGAGTGGTGGGGAGGGTTGTTCTCCAATTAAGGTAGGGGGTTAGACATCACTGCATTCTGTTGTTAACAAATTGGCTTAAATACTTAACAAATGGTGTTACTGCTTTAGATTTTTTGGAAAGTATGAAAGGGTCTGATAAGCTACCATTCAGCAGTGACCAAGTTGCTGACCTTGCCATCTCGTTGAGTCAGTTCTTGACCCAATCAGTGGTCAGTGGTCGAACTGGGCTTCAATTTGGTCTTAATTCATCTCAGCAAATGACAGAAGAGATTGCAGTCATTCCAGACAGCATTTGTGTGACAAGTGGTAACGTATTTCGTTAGCATTTGATTATCTAACAAAGTATATCAAGTTTCCTTCAGAATGCACAATTGGCTTCTTGAAATTTTAAGGACTTCTAGTTTACTAATGAAAGATTTCTGATTTTAGACAGTATTACTTGTCAGTTTTCAAGATTCGTTGTATTGCTTTTTATAAGCAGTAGCTTTTTTGCAGTAAAATTAGAAAAGTTTTTTGAAAGATGACTAATTATACCTAATATGTTTGCTGTCTATGATATTTACAAATGTGCAAATGCATATTAAAATGTAAATTGGGAGTCAAAAGCTGAGTCGTACAAGATCTGTATACAGGCTATACTGTATTTCTTATAGTAAGACTACCAGAAAAGTTTTGTGAATTTAAACATTTTTATTACTTCTGCAGTTTGTGTAATTGTTTTTCTTAATTACTGTATTCAAAGATACTTTATCAGAGCTAGATTAGACATTATTTTCATTGTCACCTCACATAATAATACTGTGAACAGTTTTCCATTGCATATGATACATGTATTGTTTTCACCGTATTTAGATAGCCTTATGAACAGTGCATTGGAGGGGTAGTTAAAAGGCATTTTATTAATCGTTTGGTACATGTATGCGGAGATGAAATTTATAAATACATCATACAATGTGCTTGCAGGCTATGATCAGTTTTCTGCTCTCGCCAATGGATCGAGCATTGAAAGTTCTTCTGTAAGCAATTCATACAGTTCCATTATGCTACCACATGGGGTCAGTGCAGGCAGTCAGGTAAGCTCTGGCTGATCCAGCTGAAAGAATTTTTATAAAGGGCATGAATTCAATTTTGTTGTGGTTAACAACTGAGATACTTGTGTTTCTTTGTGTAAGGGAGATATTTAGAGGATCTGCCTTTCTTCCTCAATCACCAGAAGTCTTTCATATTTGTAAAATATAAACATTGCAATTATTGTAATTGCACCTCTTCAACAGAGACTCATCAGAGGCATCATCATCCTGACCTAAAAATGGAAAACCAGGATTGAACGAAATCGTTTTCAAGTCTTAGCCTGTCATCTGTATATTCTTTGTACTACTGATCTTGGTAGAATCCTCCTTGAAAAAGGGGCTGTCTTGCATCAGTATGCTGATGATACCCAAGCTTACGTCTATGGCCCGGCTGCTGCAGCTGCTTCCTTGGTTGGTCAGGTTGTGCAATTAATGTTTAGGCAAGGAGAAACTATACACATAGTCATCCTCATTGTGTATAGTTTTGTCTGTATTGTTTTTGTGTTTGTATCCTAGCCTGCCAGTATGGTCGACTCGTCATTCCCACAGGCAAACATTGGCATGAGCACAAGTATCGCCAGTTCAGTTTTCGGCCAACTTATTGACGAAATTGATGATGACTTCAACTGGGATAAACTGCTGTGACGTAATAGCTAGTTATTTGGCAACACAATTTCTGCTGATCTCAGTATTCAGTGCGACAGATGTCCGTCTATGTCTGTGATTGTGCAAGTCTGGTAGCTAACCAGAGCATTAGTCATTTCGTTAGTTAAATTGGTGATATTGTTGGATTGGATGATCTCCTGAACATCTGGCACCTGCACTTAGCCGAGCGCACTTCAAGTGATTGACTTTGGCAACTACTAGCCTCACCTAGGAATGCAGTCGCCTTAGAATTTGGCTTTTCTACTTTTGTTGTTTTAGGTACAGTTTGATTTTCTGTTTTGCACATGCATAGCTTAGAATGTGTGTATTAGAATTTGATATACTTTACAAGTACTCGTAATTTAGTTGGTTTTATGCACATTTTTGTACTGTAAAGGTCATTACAACGTGTTAATTGCTAATCATTTTCTCTGTTGTCAGCAGTGATGGGCAATAGTTAACTAAAAAGTTGCTAACTATTAGTTTAACTAAAAAATTTTAGTTACGGAAGAAGTTTAACTAAAAAAAATAGTTTAGTTAAAACCATAGTTTAACTAAAAAATTTTAGTTGCTAACTAAAAAGTTTAACTAAAAAAATCAGCAATATGCAACTATTTTTCCACAGTGAACATTGAACACTGTCAGCAAAAAAACATTTTAACACTGCATGGTTTTAGCATTTACAGCCTGTGTTTTCAAATTCATACACTACTTACAGTGCACATGTAACTGTATGCCAGAACAGTACACATTGCATAGTTTGAAGGTGAAATTGTCATTGACGCTTTGCATTATTACAGTTCACTTAACGTCTTTTATTGCAAAATGTTTGTTGTAAATAGTTGGAAAATAGTTGGAAAAAGTTTAACTACTTTTTTTTAGTTTAGTTAACTAATTTCCAAAATCAGTTGCCAACTTTAGTTTAACTACTTTTTTTAGTTGGAAAATAGTTTTAGTTTAACTAAAAAAAAATAGTTTAGTGCCCATCACTGGTTGTCAGTTATGTTTTCTTGAGGTATAGACTGCATTTCATAAAGAGTATCAAGTATCAGTATTATTAGTATTTCATTCTTCATTATCTCACTTTTAGCCATAAGTGCTGAGGTGTGATATGTTTTTGTATTACATGAATCTTGAATCGACTGCTGCATTAGATCCTTCGGTTTCTCCCTAAGGTCATTTAGTTAAAACATTTCATACCTCCTTCAGGAAACTTTGAAAGCCAAGTTTTTGATGTGGTTTGGGTGTCTGCTTATCAAGATTTGTTAGCCTTGTGGAACAATTTTCAGTTGGTAATGAAAGTTGTCATGTAACTGCTGTCATGCTGTTGGATAGTTACTGAAAAACGCATGATTACCACTTAGCAGTACAAATTAGTGTGGTTGTTGTGAACAAGTTGGAACTACCATATAGTATGAGCACTTCTCCATCGTGTGTGTTAGCTACAGCCAGGCTATGCCATAGTCTTATACTGACTGTAGACAAAATCTTGTTCTAGGGCCTGCTACATTTGAAATTAACATTTTAGACTTTAGTGAAACTAAAGTCAGGAAGGTACAATTACCAATTCTAGTCATATAAGCACTGTGCTGAGCATTTGTTATTTTGCCATGTAGTAGTATTTATTCTATAATTTGTTTAGGTTTTATATATTTCATTTTAAGTGATATTAGCATATAATTAAAGGTAGATCTAGTCCTATGTTATCATCAGATTTTTGTTGTTTACTAAAAATCACTCATCTTGCTGCCTTTCCATCTACTTGTGTTTATATTGTCACATATTTAAAGGGCTTAGACCAAAGTTTTGCAAACATTTTGACCATATTTAAGTATTTAAGTTTGTAACTAAATTGTATATGGTAAATTATGCCATTGATATTTCTGGTTGTTACTGCTTTGCATATTAACCTACAGATCTATACTCAGGATTTCTCATGGAAATGATAATCCAGACCAATTCCGGATTCTGTGAGCTCTGTCGTATGTTTGCAAAAACAAACTTTGTAGAAAAGCAATCTTGTTAATTGTGTTTATACGTTGCCATTGAGTCAAGACACGAATGGAGAATATTGCCTTATACAAATACTTAGATATTATGCATAACGTTAAGTTAATCTGTAAACAGCTTATTTGTAATTTATTTACTACTCAGAATTATAGTGTTTGGAAATCTAAATTTTAAACGTTGATAAATATCGATAGACGAAGTTATGCATCACATAATAACCTCAAAAACTCATTGTGACCTAAAGATTGGTCTTATTTTTAATCTTAGTTCAGATTTACTTTTAAGCCATTTACTGGAGAAAGTGCAATACTTGGAAATGTTAGTTTGTTCTTGCCCTTAACACTTTAATGACGAGCTGCATTGGTTTCCCAGTGACTTTTAGTACACGCTCATCGTTTAAGTGTTAAACCAGTTTCAGATGAATAATTTCATATAAACAAGTCTGACTTTAATTACTGATGAGATGATGACAGAAACAATGTCACTAAGTCTTGGTGAAGCATATTATGGATAAAGTAATGCCTTGTTTCTGAATGAAGTGAATGGCTTACCAAACAACATTGCTTTGGCATTGAAGTTTGGAATATTGCCTTCATATTAATATACAGTTCTAAACTTATTCAAGCAACTTTAAATTAAAAACTTTGTCTTATAATCATTTTGGGCTTGTGACGATTATAGTTCAGCTTGAGAACTTACAAGTCTGACTTTAGATGCTAGTACCAAACACTTATTGTCATCTTATAGATTTTCTTTACATTTAAAATTGTTATCAAAAATTCTTAGCATTATTTGAAGATGGAATATATTAGATATTTTTTTAATGTTATATTTACTATTTGTAGTATCTACAAAGTTTACACTGACAGTGTTAGGCCTGTGATTAATTTAATTATGGCAAAGCAAACTACCATTTAGTCATTTAAGTAAACTCAAATGATGAATCTCAGTCAGTGTAAATAGTAAAACAATTCTGCTGTTTGTAACTGCTGAGGGTTTTCCTGTTGCATATGCAAGTTTTCTGATGTTGCGGAGATTTTTAAAATGCTAGCTATTTCCTGAGTATAGGCGTGAAGTTTATCCCACAGTGCTTTGCTCATTTTCAAGTTTGTCGTGCAACTGCTGAATTTCTTTATTTTGGTGATATCTGTTTTTCAGCTTATGGAGTTATGCCAATCATTCTTACTGCTGCAAAAATTTAAACAGCATTTTGCTGTTGCAGAATAATACAAACAAATACAGATAGCTGTGTGCCATGTAGTTGTGCACACTTAATAACACTTATTTAAAAACCAGTTAATTGTTGTTATATCTGCAGAATTTTTAAATGTTTATTGCTTAATCTGGCAAAGTACTGCTGTACAAGTTTTTAAATTACTGCTTGCTACTGCAATACATTTTTGGAACAATTGTTGCACTTGATGTAATACTCAGATGATATTTAGTCATTATTTTTAGTGTGATACTATGGCTGTTACTGCTGTTGTTAGGTTCATTTTGTCATTATTTGAATTATTAGGCGATTTATTGCGTAATTCATTTTTATCGTGTTATGACATGTTAGTACATCACATCAGTGGTTGTGATGATATTTGGGGCAACAAGAGTTCTTAGATTAAAGAAGGGATCTGTATATTTGTGTTGAGTTGGTTTGTGATGAAGTGAATTCCAACAGACGTGAAGGATAGTCTGCAAACTGAAAAGATGCATCTGTTGAAGGCGTGTAGACTGGTGACTTGGGTGTTGGATGTGGATATTAAGGAGTTGGAAACTGCTTTGGAATAAGCATGAATTGTGAAGTTTACAATGTACCGTAGATGAAAGATTGGCCGTCCAACTGGTCTTGGTGACCACTGGTAGATGGCCACGAAGTACAGTTGCTCAAGATGGTTCATTTTTTTGCTGTAATGTAGCAAACACTGTGGAAAAACAAAGTTTTTATTCTGATGTGCATACCTTTTATGGCAGTGGAGACTGGAGCGTGATGAAGGTCCAGTTAAGCTGAGGCAGAAGTTCATCAAGTGCTTTAAATTCGTAGGTGGGTGGAAGAATGGAAAAGAAACATTTGCAGTAATTGGAAATTTCATTAGATGTGGTGAAGTAAATGATGTTATGAGGAAGATGATTAAAGATCAAGAAAATTACAGCTTCTTAGTAATCAGTTGTGTGCTGAAGGTTGATTCAAGCATAAGTGATTCCTTTTGGCTTTGATCTTGTGGCCTTAGAAGGTATAAGTGCGAGTGAAAATGTAGACAGTGCTATTTCATTAACTACTTTAGCACAATGACCTATATCTATGGGTTATTAAGACTAACCTAGTTCTAACTCATACATGTTAACTATTCTGTTGATATTTAGTGACTTTTTCATAACATTTAGAAATTTCTTTATTGTAGCATTATACAGAATTGGTACATATAAGGTTGTCTTGCCAGTTGTACAATATTACTACAAGAAGTCTTGTACGTCAGGCTGGCAAGTTGCACCTGCGGTTTTCCTAGTCAATCCGTCCATTCACATATTGACAACAGTGTTTTCTGGTAGAACTAGTGTTGCAGTCTTACTATTAAATGATTTAACAATGGTTAGCTTTATATTTGTATTTGGAGTATGAAGTGCCAAGTACCTTCCTGTTTATGTTTGTGGACTAAGGCAAAGGAAAGAACTGTACCTGTGCAAGCCAAAGGCTGTATTTGTGAGTACGGTTAAAAGCCAAGATGGAATTTGAAAAGATACAGAAACATCCAATGGAAGGGAAAAGCTTATAGTCCTTTAAAAGATGAAAGTGTCTGGTTGAGATCTGAATGCCAATACAGACATCCAAAGAACCGTTCATTTGCAGACCAATTGCATTCAGACCATCTGGATCCACTTTTGCTGCTTTAATAGTCATTACTGACTTCATACTTAAGTCGCTCATTTCTGAACCATATGTCTGCCTTGCTGCCTGAGACTTTTCTAAGGCCTTTGACACTGTCAGACACTCTTGCCTGGCCGACCAACTGGCCCTCCTACCCATCCCCATCAATATTCATTATTGGATCCTCTCCCTCCTGAGTATTTAGTCATACTGGCTTCTTATATCTCCACCATGGTTGCAGAACTTGATCACATCAATGCCTGGGCCCAGAGATGCAATCTCCATTTGAATCATTAAAAATCCAGCGACATTACCTTCACCAGTCCAGAGGCAAACCTTAAATCCTGTCCACCACCACCACCTATATATGTGGCATCTAAAGGGTCTCGTCCTTAAAAATACTAGGAATTGAGATAACCAATAAGTTTGGATTTTCTCCCTATATCCAAAGACTGAGCATAAAAGCAAAGCAATCCCTTTAAGCTCATCATATCTTGATTTCACACGGGCTCTCGAGCTCCATGACGTGATACTGGCCACCACTGTCAACCATATGCTATACCGTTCCCAGGTATGGTTCGGCTTTGCTAACAAGCAGGAACTTGATCGATCCCTTTTTCATTTCCAATTTTGAGGAACTCTGCAATAAAGCTGATGGTGATTTCTTTAGTTGCATTCTTAAAAACCCCAGTCACCTTCTCCATGACCTACCACCCTTTCTAAAGACCAGGTATGACTTGCGCCCACGTTCACATAATCTGGTTCTCCAAAGATTTGACTCTTACCTGACAGGGTTTCTTGGGTAGGATGCTGTACAGTTAGGCATCTGCTGCAATTATTTAATTTTTCATCTAATGTTATTATTACTCCATTGCTCTATTTTCTTTCCCTCTGCATAACATTGTATGTAAAACACTGTGCGTTTGTTAGCGCTCAGTAAAGAAAACACTTACTTACTTTTATATGAATACAGACTACGACGAGCTATTTTCTCCTTCCAGCTGTTCAGTCCGTGTAGTGTTTGAAATGTTCAAACCAAAGATGGTTCAAACCATTGATATGTATTACTAGTAACTATTTATACATATCAATGGTTCAAACCATAGACTGAGACATCTCGTGGCCAAAGACGGCACCATCTTAAATCTTAATAGTTATTGGCCCGTTTATAACATAGAGATCGTGCACGCATATGATTTCTGTTTTTTTCTGCCTCATGTCGTATGGTTTATAAAATAATTTAAGTGATCTGTTAAAGAAAACTTTGAAGATGCCACAAGGATTCAAGAAAAACAAAGCTCAACTGCCGGATGACGTGAAAAACAAAAAGAAACATAAAAAGTCACCTGGTGTAAAGAAAGGAAGTTAGTAGTGAAATTAACATAAATTTCAAGAGACTTGAATTATCGCCCATTGCGCTATGTTAAATAAATGGACTAATATGCTCCATACAATATATGTTTAGTGTTATGTATAAGGTTTTATAAATATGTAAAAGATGAAAACGTTATTCGTGTTACCTTGTGAGTAAAATTTGATGGCCCGCGTGCTGCCGATCGTGTACAAACAATAGGGTGCGGCCCGAATCCCCGAAACCCGAATCCCCGAAACGAATTTCGGCCGGATCCCCGAAATCGATTAGTGATGAAAATGTAACTGAAAGTAGAAGTCGGATGAATGCAAGGCCACGCTAGATCTATGTCACGTATACGAGTTTACAAGTTAACGCCGCTTTCTATAAAACTGTTTTCGGGAAATCGGGCTTTTGTGTATTTTCAGCGTTTTCGGGGATTCGGGTTTCGGGGATTCGGGCTGACCCCAAACAATATGGCAGCCCTAGACTAGGTGAGAATAGAGCGCTGGAATGAATAGGTAATCAGTGAGGCTAATCTTGACATCTTGGTCGCCTGCAGCCGATCATTGTATAAACGATGTGGCCGCCTAGACTCCGATATAATAGAGTAGTTAAGCTTTTTTCGTAAAATTTGTTTTAATTACTCATTTACTTTGTTGCTTTAGAGACTTCCGCTGTGGGAGGTCACAGCACTCTATTTTAATTGAGCTATGTTGTTTGTAGAGTGATTGGCTTCAGGCGACCGAAATGTAAAGATCACCTTATTGAGTAACAAACACCATATGACATTTGTACAGCTGTGCATCTAACAGCGTGCAGTGTGGACTAGTTTCCATGCAGTTGTTGGGAGGCAAAGTCACCACAACATGTGTTGACGAGCCATGGGTTAAGAAGGCCATGCTGAAATACAGTAGTCCACGATTTATGTAAGGCTTAGTGTGGCTAAAAAGCTCAAAAGCATAGGCTGTTTGATGTGAAGGTACTTGCACTGTAGCCTGGAGACATGTTCAACTATACACCTGCTTTGGAACTGTACTGTCTCTGCAGGGCTTAAAACCAGTGGCAGCCAGCACCTGTTGCCGTGTTTTGCACATCTGATGCCGCTGTCTAAATTAATGATGTTAAGACTGACTATATATTAGGTGGTGCAGCAGGTATATTGATTTTACAAAAAATTTATCTTGCAATGCTGCACAGCAGGTTCCTGTATTGTGTATTAACACTTCTCACACGTTAAATGGGTTGCACAGGAAGCCATGATGCAAACACCCGTTGTGCAGATTTTTGCATAAATGGGGTCACTTGTAAACATGATTCCACTGTCAGTGAGTTATTATTTCCAGTACAATTATTGCTGCGAACTCGGCTGTGCCTCTGGCTCACATTGAGTTTGTGGACAGATGTAAGTTGCGACATGGTCTGTGTTCTTGACCCACCAGATTAAACTACGGTCGGTTCACCAAGGCTACGATGAAACCATGAGGTTTCTAACCTAAGCCTGTCAATGGGTACATGGATGCCAAATACCCATTGAGTGTCTGACACAGAGCGTATTTAGAGTTTATGGCTGGCAGTGTTTGATACTTTGAAGTTAAGTATATAGAAAGTTCTGCTAATGACTTTTATACTAATACTGCTAATGACTTTTATGTGTTTTGTAGCACGAGATATTGTGCCAAAGAAGAAGAAACTTCAAGAAGCGGCAAAGCTTAAGAAGGTTATCACTATTATCTAATGTCATATGGAGAAAACAGAATTTTTAAAGAATGTCTCTGTTTAGTCTCTGTGAAGTTGGTTCATCTCGTGACAAGTAATTTGCCATAGGTCTCATTCCTACTGCCCTTCTGGAAAGTGACTGCTCTTATTCTGCTTGCCCTGTATGCTGCTTTTGATACCGTTGACCCTGATTTACTCCTTCCTTCACTGCTGCAAACATTGGTTTGGCCTTTCTGGTTCTGCTTTGGATTAGTTCGTAAACATCTTACCTACACCCTCATACTCAGTTAATTCGCGTCAATCATTGGACTTCTGCACCCACTGTCTTAATTGTGGTCTCCTGCAAAGTTCTGTACTGGGCACACAACTATTTGCATTATATGCAGCTCTACTCAGTTCACTACTTAGTGATAGCTGTCTTGATTACGATTTGTATGATAATGATGCCCAACTGTTCCTATCATTTGAAAGCTACACATCTAATCTTTCTGTCAAACTACTTGTTTCCATATTTGGTAATATCCAGTCCTGGATAGGGCTGTCAACGAGCCCCCGAATACCCGGCCCCCGTTCGAAGCATGGCGCCAAGGCCCTTAAATCAATGCCCGAAACATGACTGTAGAAGCATAATACATTAAGTAAGTTTAAAAAGCTGCACAAGCCGCCCGAGCAGGCAACCGTTAAGCCTGTCGATCAGTGAAGGAAGATAGCGCGGTAATAGGTAAGGTGTGACTGCTGGGCTTAGGGATAGCCGTTAATTGCATTTAGTTTTGGATGACTTATACTGTCCTTGTAGCAGACGCCAAGTCAGTGATGGCTAACTTTCAATTAGGTCTTAGAGCATAGATTTAATAAGATATGCCTTTTGGGCAACTTTATTTTTGTTTCTGAGACTGGTTACTTAGTGAGTTGGTCTTTTGAGACTTTAAGCAAGATATCGTTATTTGCCACCACTGCTGTTTGAAAACAACAGCAGTGGCGGCAGATAACAAGCCCAATAAAAGTTTGAGAAGTTATCAGAATCCATTCCTTTGATTTGTGTGTTTAACTGTCCGCAAAGGTTCACCAGTCACTCTGTTACAGAGTAAAGCAGGGAGGCGACCTGACCGACGACTCTGATGAGCGTAGACTCGGATCCGACCTGGGCTGGTGAACCAAAGTCCTCCGTGCCCACCTTCTCGTGGTGCGGACCGTTGGTACCCTTCCTAGGAAGGGGAACGAACGGGCACGGCAGGCAAAACCAGGGGAAGGCAATGGCAAACCACCCCTGTTAATCTTGCCAAGAAAATCGTCATGCGACACACCAAACCACGCCGATGGTCGCTGATGGAGGGACTCCCAGGCCAAAGCGCGACTCAAGGGCTACTGGGGAAGTAGCAAGACGGCAACGGAGACTGTAACATGACGATCGCTAGGGCTCCTAGAGCCGACAGCACAAAGAGACAAAGAGAGTTTAACTGTCTAATCAGTATTCACGTCAGTGCAGCCAACTTTTTAACTTTTTTTTCATTTGGATGGATTGCTTGTTGATCACTGATCACTCTACATGTGCTAGCAGATTGTGGATAATGTAGATTTAGTCTTAATACTCTCCTCTCAAAATGTCATAGTTTCACCAGCAACTATCCTGGTTTCCAGCTGACTAGATCATTGCAACTCACTTCTCATTGGTATCACTAGTTCTAAGTGATTTGCACAAACTACAAATGGCTAAATATTCTCTGGCTAGAACCATAGCGAAGAGACTAAATGCCAACATATCACAGCCATCTTGTATTAATTGCACTGGCATCCAGATGAGCAAAGAATCAAGTTTAAATCTGACTTATTGTCCACAAGGCATTACATTTAATCAAGTCTACCTTTCTCTGCCCTTGCTCACCCCTTATACAAGCAAATGTCGCACCTGATCAGTGACTCTCGCTGTGTCTTGAACGAGAACTGTTTGTCTCCCAAGCATTCTTGGTACCTGGTACAAAGCCATGGAATTTGCTGCCCCACTCTGCGTGTTCTGTTGGTTCTTTATTGTCTTTCAAGGCTTAATGTATAAAAATTTAGCGCTACTCTACTTTGTAGCTAGATTCTCTGGTTTCCTGGCCATTTGAATTTGATTGATCATCTCTGTTGCAAAACAATTCTATACTATGATTTCAGTTGTAGGGACCATTGATGGATCCACTGATAACAGCAATATAGAAGTCATCAGATTTTATATTAATTGTGTTTTATTATAATTTTTCTGTAGCAATTGGTTAAAGCTATTCACAACAAAGTGGAAACCGACTTACTGCAGCGTGCATCAAACATGGAAACTAAGTCATTCCAAGGTGCGATGACAGCATCATCTAGTGCAGCAAAAACCAAGAAACAATAGAACTGCTTTGTTCTGTGATCCCAACAGTTTTTCATAAATAAAATTTAGCGCTTGATTGCCAGTTTCATTGGTCTATCCTTTAAGCCTTATTCTTTTTGATAATTTTCATTAGCTGTGTTTGTTGACCAACATTTGTTGGTGATGGACACCTACTGAGGATCCATGTGTTTGTTTAGCCTCTGCCAAACCTTTGAGAATCTTCAGAAATCAGAGAAGATCTTTCCATGTTGAGGAAGCACAGCTTGCCATTCTTCCTTGTTCAGTATTATACTGTTACATTTTATGACACACTTTTCATAATATGTTAATTTATTAGTTTTATGTTCACCTAAATTAGGAGAGTGTGAAAAATATTATTTATAAACCAAGGGTTTAAGACCTATATAAAATAATTCTGGACAGAATAAATTAATGTATGTATGTATTATTATTACAAATTAATTAAAAATATAAAATGTAAATGAATTGCATCTGAAACAGAAATATACCGAAATTCAAGGCTGACAAAGTACTGTGGAAAGCATATAAGTCAACTGCTGAATTGTTAATTCAGTGCACTAAAAAAGCCATCATTTGTTTGTGTCTCTGAAAGTGCTGCTAATAGGATGGCGAGTTTCAAAAGCCAAATGAACAAAACGGTACATTGCAACAATTTGACTATGTATATTTCTGAGAGTTCATTTTAAAACTCAACTGTTGTAACTGGCTTGTCTAGAATACTTGCTGTCAAATAAAACTAGGTCTGACCAGGGGAGATCCTGTCACAAGGCTTCAGTGTTTTTTAGTTAATGTAGCATGAAGATGAATGATGGGATGAGGATGCAGTGTAGTTAGGATGTTAAGGAGTATGAAGATCGTATGATCGAATGATGTAAGAAAAGAGGAAGCACTGGCAGAGGTAGCCTAGGAAGCTATGACGTGATAATAAGATTGAGTGTGTGATTATGAATTGGTGTTGGACTGTCGGTCTAGGATGGTAGTTAATGGGGTGAGAAATTCTGAAGCAAATATATCCAAGAGTAGGGATCAACCGGGTAGACAATTTCCACCGAGTACCGAATCCGAGTATTTGGATGTACTATTTGCCGGATCTGGAAACGAACCGGGTACCATTTGTTCCATATGCGAAGCTTCACATTTTCATGTAATAAAAAATTGTTGAAATAAATTTGTGTACTTGTAATAAGTGACTAATCATTTTCAATTTTAGTCAATTCTTTGCAGTTGTGAAGTTTTATAAAATTGCATTAAATTCAATAAATTGACATAATTTCAAGAAAATGGAATTGAATTCAATGGATGTGTAATTGTTTTAAGGCTGAACATTTATAATTTTATATACGTAAGTTTATTGAATAAGTTTTTAAAGAAAACATTTTTTTATTTAAAGAAACATTTTTTGCAACTATTTGCGTCTACAGTATTTACCGAGGCCAAAAGTTCCGGAAACGGGATTTCCGGCAGAGGCAAATGTCCGAGGCGATTTCCGGTTCACCCCTATCCAAGAGATTACAGACATTTGCATTGAAATCATCTATATAAGGAATTCATGAAGTGTAATAGCGGAAGTGGTTAATTCCAGTCTTGTTGTCAAGACCTTAAACCTCAAGACCAAGACCTTGAACCTCAAGACCAAGACCTTGAACCTCAAGACCAAGACCGAGACCAAGACAACAAAAAATCACAGTCATATCCAGACTTCTATTCTTACTAAAAAATTGTCCAGTCGGACTACTCGTTATTTAATGAAAACATGAGTTTTTTCTTTTATTCATGCAAAACAACTCTAAATGGAGACTGCCGAATTCGTATTTACAAAAGTCCTTCATGCGAAATGTTATTCCAAATGCCTGTTGAATTTTATAAAAAAAACAATTCGCTCAGAATTTTCTGACCAAGACGTGACCTGTGGGGCCTCACAAAAATTCTGCCATGTGAAAAAACACGGTCTACAAGTGCTGAAATCGCTAGCACACAAAGCAGCTTTTCAAGAATCGGATGTAAATGTACAAATTATTCATGAGTCTGTTTTGAAATCATTCCATGGTAAATAACCGGAAGTCAAAATAGGCCTAACTGTCCAAAACAACAGTGAAGCCTCATTCACACCGTGTAAATACTAAAGCAATAACTATATGAGTAACTAGCTGGTTTACCCGGCGTTGCCCGGGGTTATAAGTTTCAATCCCTGTAGCGAATAAGCTGGTGAACCCGGCGTTGCCCGAGTTTCGGAGGTTTTGGGCCGGGACACCATGGTAGCGGTCAAAACGGGGGACGCGAAGCTGCTTAACCCGTTGTTTTCGGTGTTTCAATCCTCTAGCGAATAAGCAACAAAACACTGCTTAACCCGGCGTTGGCCGGGTTTAGTTCAGTGAAAGTTTCAATCCCTCTAGCGAATCCGTACTGTAGCTGCTTAACCCGACGGCGCCATCTGGCGAGTGAAAATAGGTTGAGTGTAAGTTTTTTTTACCAGCTAAAAATGCATTGCCCGGGTAGGTTTTGGGCCGGGAGACCATGGTAGCGGTGAAAACGGGGGACGCGAAGCCTCACACTGGGTGTGTAATGCCCACCCCGAGACAGTAGTGAGGTTTGGAGTGAAAAGGTCTAAAGCTGTAGAAATGCATCGCGGTTAAAGATCGCTGTGACAGACAGACAGACAGACAGATCTTGTCTTTATTTATATAGATTATTGGATAAATATTTAAAAATTCTTGCCGTTTGTTAAAGTTAATGACTGTTCATTTTGACAAAGTCTTGGACTTGGTCTTGGTCTTGCAAAATCAAGACCAAGACTTTGAACCTCAAGACCAAGACCTTGAACCTCAAGACCAAGACCTTTGGTCTCAAGACCAAAACCAAGACTTTTAAAAACGAACTCGAGTGCACTCGATACCAAGACCCTGGTCTCGAGGACAACAAGACTGGTTAATTCTTCAGAAGAATTGGAGGGCTTGAATATGAGGAAGAAGGAGGGCAGTAGACACTGAAGATATAATCAGTGACGTATTAAGAAGTTTAACAGTAATTGATGTACATTTAAAGGGGTGAGAAGAGTAACCCTGTGGATCAAGAACAGTGGCAGGTTCACAGATGGGAGAGGAAAACACTACCACCAGTGGGCAGAGGTTGATGCTTTCAATGGTCTAACTAACAGACTTGTTGTCCTCGAGACCAAGGTCTTGGTCTCGAGTGCACTCGAGTTCGTTTTTAAAAGTCTTGGTCTTGAGACCAAAAGTCTTGGTCTTGGTCTTGAAGTTCAAAGTCTTGGTCTTGGTCTTGGTCTTGAGGTTCAAAGTCTTGGTCTTGGTCTCGCAAGTCCAAGACCGAGACCGGCTGTCAATATGAACAGTCGTTTAACAAAACTCAAGAATTAAAAAAATTATCAAGCCTGTTTGCATCATAGCCTACGACAAATACCTTCGGACGGATACAAATCTTGTTGGTCAGGAAAACCCATCGACAGCAGCAACTAGCCTAAGTTATGCTGTATCTGGAAGCAGTTTTTCTGAGCCAGACGGTCTGAAAAACCATGGGAGGATTTCAAAAAGGATCACGATTTGTACATTTAAATCCAGTGCTTGAAAAGCTACTGTGTGTGCCACCGACTTCAGCATCTATGGAAGTATTTTTTCACATGGCAAAATTTTTATGAGGCACCACAAGTCACGTCTTGGTCAGAAAATTCTGAGCGAATTGGTTTTTATAAAATACAAAAGGCATTTGGAATAACATTTTACTTGAAGGACTTTTGTAAATACGAATTCGGAATTCTCTGCAGTCTGCATATAAAGTTAATTTGCTTGAATAAAATAAAGAACTCACGTTTTCATTAAAATAGCGAGTAGTCCGACTTGACAATTTTTTGTAAGGAAAAGATGTCTTGGCCTGAATGTGATTTCTTGTTGTCTTTGTCTCGGTCTCGGTCTTGAGGTTCAAAGTCTTGGTCTTGGTCTCGAGGTTCAAAGTCTTGGTCTCGAGGTTCAAAGTCTTGGCCTTGGTCTTGGTCTTGAGGTTCAAAGTCTCGGTCTTGGTCTTGGTCTTGAGGTTTTAGAAGGTCTTGACAACAAGACTGGCGAAACAGAAGAATACTTTCAGGCGTTGATAGAAGGTGCATCTGGCCAATAAACGCAGATCAAGCGAAGGACATTCGACTCTACAATTTCAGTTTGAAATTTAATTATTTCTGTTTGCTTGACCTTGATGCAAAAACATTAATTAATTTTTTAATATGTAGCGCGTACTCAGTACTCACCTCTTATTTTACCAACTACATCCCTGCTTACAGGTGACACAGAATCTACGAAAACAGAGAAGGTCTCGTCGTAAGATGGAATCGAAAAGAAGTTCCTTATCTTCTTCAATGTTAGCACCGTTTAGGTTAGCGTAATCAAGCAAGATCTTGAGCAAGATCTACTCACAATTGCTTAGCGCCTTCAAATGATGAAGAGTAAGAAGGAGGTTGAGTCCCCAACAACTGAAACGTTGAACTACGAGTGATGCGGTGTAAGGTCAACACCAAAGCCCTGTACAATTAATTAGAGATTAACTTGGCGAGGGTCCAGGCAGCGTTATGATTACGTAATGCGGCTTTGGTTAGGCCTAGCAGCGACCATTGATGCCTTGTGCATTATACAAAGATAAGTTGCAGATTATACACGATAATGGTTTATCAGACCGTCTGGCTTCAGGAAAAGTCTCGGCAGGGCTTCCAGACACAGCACAACTTAGGCTACTTAGCTGCTGCCGCCGATGGGTTTTTCTGACCAAGAAGCGTCCCGTAGGTATTTGTCGTAGGCTATGATGCAAACAGGCTTGATAAATTTTTAAATTCTTGAGTTTTGTTAAATGACTGTTCATATTGACAGCCGGTCTTGAAGACCAAGACTTTGAACCTCAAGGCCAAGACCAAGACCAAGACTTTTGGTCTCAAGACCAAGACCAAGACTTGTAAAAACGAACTCGAGTGCACTCGAGACCAAGACCTTGGTCTCGAGGACAACCAGGGGCGTCTACACCATAGAAACCTTGGAGCAAATGCTCCATCGATCCAAGAAATAGGGGGAATTTGTCAGTGTGTGTGCCACCATTTTTTTTGGGGGGGGAGAGGAAGGAACGGGGAGGGGGAAGAAGAGGGGGAAAAAAGGACGTTGCTCCAATCACTTAGGGGGGGGGGATAATCGTGAGCCTTTTTAAATCATTATCCTCACATGGTTTATCAGACCGTCTGGCTTCAGGAAAAGTCTCGGCAGGGCTTCCAGACACAGCATAACTTATATGTAGGCTACTTAGCTGCTGCCGCCGATGGGTTTTTCGAAAAGGCCCTGCATGTATAAGCCTACATGTAATGAGCCCTGAGGACAAGTCTGGTTATTGTATGCATCAGCATCATGCATGGTAACCATCACTTCTGGCCATCATGCGTTGCAAACCCCCATTTTTCTGGCAACCGTGGGGTTCGCTCTCCCAACCCCCTGCACTAGACTTAGGCATTATGTTCGTGTATTTCGAAAAGGCCCTGCATGTATAAGCCTACATGTAATGAGCGCTGAGCGCAGAGTTTAACGAAATCCTCTTGATGACGTCATACTATTGTCGACGTCATCAAATAATCGCCGGTCTATTGTCTTTAGCGTTCGAAATCCGCATTCGTGCTCTTGTTTGCGCCTTGGATAGCTGTAATTTCGAAATCTGATAATTTCTTATACTTAATTGTCGAAATGCTTCGGTCTTTGCTCTCGTGTCTTGGGACCCGTTCGCAGCCGGACCCGCTCCGCGCTGTGGACAATCAGGTGAGCTTAAATACTCGCCAGTTAACTAGATTTTTATATCGAAGTAACCAACCTCCATTGTTCTCGCTTGCAAATAACGAACGTCGCCTTGTAAGTGATCAGCGCAAAGTTCAAATTCGAAACTTGATAAAGTCGACTTTATTCAAATGAACTATTTAAAAGTGAACTTTCCTGCTTGTGTATTTCATGCGTTTGGTTAATGACAGCTGTAGAGATAGACTAAAAGGCTAATTAATCTGTGTGGCTGCATTTGTGTAGGGAGAGCGCCGAGGACGTTTCGGTCGGAGACGAAAGACTGTTGGAAGAGTGGATGAAGGAGACGCTCGTTCCGCTTCGAATTCGACTTTCGGCGGCTGTTTCAGGAAGCGTCGGGAGAAGGTCGTGAGGTCCGCTCAACTGGACGAGGACCTTTACGATAGAAAGTCAGTGGTCTATTGGTCATTCACTTTGTGTTCTTAATTTAGTTTAGCAAACTGACTGAAATAAGAAGTGGAGAGATGATTTCACATAATGACGAAGACCATCAAGAGGATCACGCAGTATTCGCACGATGGCGCTCTGTTCATGTTCACTCTTAAGAAAACTTGGATAGTAGGTCCTTGGTTTACTGTGTGTAGTAAATTAGAATCGTGGAACATGTGGCTAAATATGTAGTCTATGTTTTGCAAAGTTGTGTTTATTTTGTACAGGGTAAGAATAAAAAGGGAATTTGTGCAAACCATTTTGGTATAAGGTTCTATATTCATCGAAAACAGTCGTAATTGCGATTGTTCTTATTTTAATTGCTGATAAACTTCATTTGTACAGTTCTTGCGCGCCAAAGACATGAAGACGCCAATCATTTTCGTTCTACTGTTGATTGTTTCAGAAGTGTTTAGGAGGATTAACTAAAGGGTATTTGGAAGAGAAAAATTGTAGATCGGGCAGAATCGTTTGAGTGATGATGGGAACATATATACAGTCATTCGTTATTGAATGGAGTCAAGTGCACACTTTTTTTGAGAGAATTCAGTATGCTGTAGGTAGGGTGATTATTAGGAAATGAATGTACCGACAGTCTACTTACGTACAATCTGTTAATGAAGGTGAGGGAGGGTAGACGTAAACGACCCTGGTAACCATAAGAAGTCGTTAAACACTGGAACTACTACTCATTGGAAATGAGGAATGGGAAGGCAAGCGAGAAGACAATCCCAGTTGCCTAACCTACATTTTACCTATGGTCAACAGGCCCATATATATAAAGTTTTCATAAATATTCTTCACACTGTCACACATATACATAACTGAAACAAAACATTTGTTAAGTCATCGTACCCTGTGATCTCGGTGCTTGAACTCCGAACACAAAGTGGGCTTTTGACTTAACGAAGGATGATCCCCATCCAGCAAACCCATGTCCCTTTAAAGTATTTGGATCAATGGAATAGGAAGAGTGAAGAGTGGACATTCTCAAATTGAGAATCTAATCTAATGACTTCTAAAGCACCGTTATTATGCACAATTCATCAATCGTTGGTTGCTTCAAGTTAAACTGTTGTCAAAGTCAGAGTCCGTCCAATAGAGAAGCCAGATCAAAGTTCGATAAGTCCGAGGAACCAGAGGTCAAGCTGCAGAGAGCAAGCAAGCTGAAAGAAATGAGTTTTAAGTTTAGCTCTGAATCAGATTAAGTTAACTATAAGACAGATTTTAATCTGAAATATATAATTAATGGGCTGCCAATGTTGTGAATGCTATGTTGATACGAAGTTGAGTTTTTGTTATGGCTAATGCCAGAGAATTTTTAACCATTTGCAATTTATGCAAATCTCTTTTAGCATACCAGAAGTCTTGTTATCCTCAAGACCAAGGTCTTGGTCTCTAGTGCACTCGAGTTCGTTTTTAAAAGTCGTGGTCTTGAGACCAAAAGTCTTGGTCTTGGTCTTGAGGTTCAAAGTCTTGGTCTTGGTCTTGGTCTTCAGGTTCAAAGTCTTGGTCTTGGTCTTCCAAGACCAAGACCAAGACTTTTGTCAATATGAACAGTCATTTAACGAAATGCAAGAATTTTTAAAATTCGTCCAGTAATTACTAATACAATTGCTTTAGTATTTACACGGTGTGAATGAGGCTTTACTGTTGTTTTGGACAATTATTTTTGACTTCCGGTTATTTACCATGGAATGATTTCAAAACAGACTCACGATTTGTACATAATTTACATCCAGTGCTTGAAAGCTGCTGTGTTTGCCAGCGATTTCTGCTACTGTAGAACGTATTTTTTCACATGGCAGAATTTTTATGAGGCCCCACAGTCTTGGTCAGAAATTTCTCAGCGAATTGGTTTTTATGAAATGCAACAGGCATTTGGAATAATATTTCGCATGAAGAACTTTTGTAGATACTAATTCAGAATTCTCAGCAATCTGCATTTAGAGTTGTTCTGATGAATAAAATAAAAGACTCATGTTTTCATTAAAATAGCGAGTAGTCCGACTTGACAATTTTTTAGTAAGCAATAGTAGTCTGGATATGATTGTGCTTTTTAGGTCTTGGTCTTGAGTTTCAAAGTCTTGGTCTTGGTCTTGAGGTTTAAAGTCTTGGTCTTGGTCATGAGATTCAAAGTCTTGGTCTTGAGTTTCAAAGTCTTGGTCTTGGTCTTGACGTTTAAAGTCTTGACAACAAGACTGCATACCAGTGAGCAGAGCAATAGCAAGAGAAGTGCAGGGGGACATGTGTCCCCAGGGGCTCAATGAAGGGGGATCCAAAATGAGGGTTCATATTAATAATTTTACTCCTAATTTTGATGCAGTTTTAACTAATTTGTCACAAATAAATTTGTAAGATTGAATTTTGGTGCCCAAAAAATATCCTCATTACTTTCAAACCAGTTGTCTGGTATGATTTTGGCACCCCATTGAGCACTAAGGGGCACCATATACTATCTCTGTTTTTCATATTTTATTTCATTAAAATTTTAATTACCATTCGATGTATTTGGAAAATGTGAAGTAAATAATCAAGGAGGGCGCCAATTTCATAGTTCGTCCCCAGACACAAAATATCCTAGCTACGCCTCTGCCAGTGAGAAGTGAGCTGCAGTAGTTGAGTTGGCAAGAAAACAGGTCAGTTGCAAGTGAGACTAAGACAGGATGAGGCATCGAAGATCTGGTTCTAAAAATATCCTGAATGGGAAAGTGGGCTGATTCGCATATGGTTTCAACATGGTCAGAGAAAGATATGGTGGAGTCAACGATATGCTCAAAGCATATACTTTTGGAACGATCAACACTCGATCCTCGTAACTCAACAGATGTTGGCCAATCAAATTTTGGAGTTGTTGACTTGTGCCTGAGATGAGGAATTCAGTCTTAGAAGGATCCAGGAGAAACTTGTTACTCAACACCATGACTGAACATCATCAAAGAGAGAAGCAAGTAATTACAGAGCTGCAGTAGATGAAGAGCCATCAAATGAAAGAAAGAACTGTGCATCGTCAGCATAGAAATGATAGTCTAGAATGTAGAGAACTTTCTGTGAGAAGTTAGCCGAGTGGAGTGGTATATAATGTAAACAGAAGCAGTCCCAGCACAGAACCTTGTGGAACCCAACAGTTCAAGAGAGTCGGCATCAAAGTGAATTGACTGATATGGACTGATTGAGTTTGAGGTCGGAGGTAAGGTGATTGAGTTTGAGGTCGGAGGTTAGGTGCAAACCAGCTGAGAGCAGGACTAGAAAGGCCAAACCAGTGATTGAGTTTGAGGTCATAGGTAAGGTGATTGAGTTTGAGGTCGGAGGTAAGATGCAAACCAGCTGAGAGCAGGACTAGAAAGGCCAAACCAGTGTTTGAAATAGTGAAAGAATATCCAGGAGAAGCTTGGAGCTGATTACGTGACTGTGAAGGGCAAGTATTGCAGTTTATGGCAATGGTATTTCTGACAGGCAGACTGGAAAGGGAGATACTGTTTATGTGATAAAAGGCGACTGTTCACATTTAGCCCAATGCAAATGACTTCTGTGCAGCTAATCTGATCTGAGTGGGTTCCATTTGGCTTATAAATTAATGCACAGAGGCATTACTTAAAGTGCCACTAAAAACCACAAATGCCTGGTGTAGAGTCTGGACATTTCTGCAGGTGCATGTCACATCACTTTGATTCCCCAGTGTTATAGATTGGAACTGGAGCAAAAGTATGGAACTGTTTGCCATTCCTCAACCTAAGTGTATTGTGCAGAGGTCTGCTTTATGATTATGAGTTGGTATTCTTTGTGTTTTTGTAGCTCTATGTCCATATGTTACCACACATTTCTTATAGAATTAGATTGTGCTATGAAATTGCTAGCTGCGTGTTGTAGAAGCAGTGAGAAATGCTGGAAATGTAGGTGTTAATTTGTACATAATTGGCATTGTGTGATTGTTTATCATTGCAGTCTGCAGAAGCGTCAGTCTGGAGAACTCTGGGGTGTCTGCCGTCGGAAATCTGAGTCGACTGAGGCTTCGAAGGTGGAGAACCAGGAACAGCTGCATGCCGATGTGTCGTTGCCGACAGAGTCTCTGGAGGTGATCGACCAAGTGTGCTGTCCTGCTCTTCGTGCCGAGCATTTCGCTATCAACTGGAATGCAGAGGTCGATGACAACGACGAGAAATTCCAGATGTTCCGGCGTCGTGTGGAGTCACACTTACACAAACAGATCGACATCCCTGGTCTGCGGAAGATGGTCACACGCGTGATCTCTGCAGAAGTCTTGAATGAACCTGATGCCTATGATGTTTGTTGGATCAAGCCAACAGTCAGCAGTCTTCAATGGGCCACATCGTCTGAGGTGGAGCAGCAGCAGAACCAGGATCTGCATGTGTGCTACGAGCAGCTGGATCCAGAGGAGTTCCTGCCCTCCGAGCCTCTTGAGAAGATTCACCCCATCCCGTGCCTTCCTACCTGGATTGTGTCAACTGAGCCAGATGTCTGTGATTGGGAAGCCAAGTTCGCTTCCGCTCGTGAGAAATTCCGAGCATCCAGCGCCCGTTTTCGTCAAGCTGTGGCAGACTTCGACAGATGTCTGGTGGAACCGATGATGGAAAGAAGTCGTTTCTACGTCTTCCCTCGTAGTCTTGAGCCTTCAACATCACAGGGCCAAGACTTGGACAATTGAACTATTACCGATTTTGGACTTACGAAGTGCGTTGGTGATGTCTGCTGTTAGACAAAGCCAACTACACTGTGCTCAGAGAACCTGGCATGTGGACCATCAGCCATTCGTTCCAAGAGCCATACACCTGAAACATCGATCGATGAGTGTTGGTTTAGCTACTGGAGGACATTCCGCGTTCTACTTTCCGATGAACATCATATGTGGTTTCGTGTGAAGTGGTGACACCGTCTTTTCTTGGAGCTGAGAACCTGCTACTATCTTTCTACCTCTTTCCTTCGTTCCTGCAGAGCCAGTTAAGTGCTCTGACACTTTCCTTACATTGCACTTAATGATTGTGATTTATCTCTTAACTGTAGGTTTTGTTTGTCAATGTGTAAGAGCAAAGGCTTCAGTCAGTGGCGCTTCTGACCACTTTGCTTCATCGGCACCCCGACACGTTTGCAGCTTGCCAAGGGCTGCCATGCCATCGGGCACAGGTTAAGATCTGTGGTGCTGTTAAACTGAATGCTTTAGCTCATGTGTACATATAGGTAGATCCTGTTTGTAATATATTTTGTGTGCTTGTAATTATTATCCTGTTTGTAATATATTTTGTGTGCTTGTAATTATTATCCTGTTTGTAATGTATTCTGGGTATCAACCGCGGGTCCTGACACCCACCAAGGCCAGTTGGTTTCAATGTGTAAGAGCAAAGGCTTCAGTCAGTGGCACTTCTGACCACTTTGCTTCATCGGCACCCCGACACGTTTGCAGCTTGCCAAGGGCTGCCATGCCATCAGGTTAAGATCTGTGGTGCTGTTAAACTGAATGCTTTAAGCTCACGTGTACATGTAGGTAGATAGTTTGTAATATATTTTGTGTGCTTGTGATTATTATCCTGTTTGTAATGTATTCTGGGTATCAACTGTGGGTCCTCACACCCACCAAAGCCAGTTGGTTTCAATAACCTACTGGCTTCTGTAATGCTAAAGTAAGTTGGGATTACCAAACATTTGTGATGCTCCTTTTGCTCCCACATTTTTTAATTTACTGCAGTTAGAGTTAGTTCATGCATGACAGCGGCTTATACAGAGAAAGTGCATCCATTAAAACTGCTCAATTGTCTTTCATTGTAAGCCTGTTTAATTGTCCTCTTGTGCACTATGATTTGAACCTAAGACAAATGGGCACTATGTTTCATAGATAACAGTTTGGAAATAGGTTTCTGTACGAAGTACTGTATGTATTATGTACCAGTAATCAGTATGTACTAGGACTCTTTCCATCCAGTCTCCTCTATGCATTCTTTCACTAGGTTTATGTATGTACTAGGACTCTTTCCATCCAGTTTCCTCTCTGCATTCTTTCCATATACTAGGTTTCTGTATGTACTAGGACTTTCCATCCAGTCTTATATCTACATTCTTTCCCTGTACTAGGTTGTTTTATTAACCTCTTCGCTGCGGATGACGAGTATGTCTCCTATTCCCATACGCGAAGGACGAGTATGTCTCGTCATAGAAATTTTACTTACCCATTTGATGCCCTGGTCATATACCACACATAGATACATACATACATATATACATACATACTTACATACATACATGCATACATACATACCTGCATACATATACACATACATACATACATACATTCATACATACATGCATACACACATATATACACACATGCATAATATACATATATACATATATACCTACATATATACATGCATATATACATATATACATACATATATATATACATGCATATATACATACATACATATATACACACATACATATATACATACATAGTTACATATATACATATATACATACATAAATATATACATACAGACATACATACATACATACTTACATACATACACGCAAACATACATACATACATACATGCATACATATACACATACATACATGTCATACATACATACATTCATACATACATGCATACACACATATATACATACATGCATAATATACATATATACATACAAACATATATACATACATGCATAATATACATATATACATATATACCTACATATATACATATATACATGCATATATACATATATACATACATATATATATGCATATATACATACATACATATATACACACATACATATATACATACATAGTTACATATATACATATATACATACATAAATATATACATACAGACATACATACATACATACATACATACACGCAAACATACATACATACATACATACATGCATACATATACACATACATACATACATACATTCATACATACATGCATACACACATATATACATACATGCATAATATACATATATACATACAAACATATATACATACATGCATAATATACATATATATACCTACATATATACATATATACATGCATATATACATATATACATACATATATATATATCATATATACATACATACATATATACACACATACATATATACATACATAGTTACATATATACATACATAAATATATACATATATACATACATCCATCCATAGATACATACATACCTGCATACATACATACAAGCATACATACATGACGCACACGGGATTACAAGGCCGTCGCAGCGAAGGGGTTAAGAGAATTCAAGGGTTACACTGAGGCTTCTTCTTAATTTCTGTTTGTTGTTTGTTTCTGTTGCTGGTTCGTTGATCTTGTGACTCATTGCAACTGTGTACAACTGCAAATTCTGCGAGGATCAAAAAGATCAACATCGATCAACGAACATTGCATTCCACAGAGACTTGGAGACCTGCAGTGCATTTGTGTCAAATTTTTAAGTGCTATGATTAGAAGACTCTAGAGAGTGTATGAATATGTGAAATGGATAGAAGATTAAGAGAGTGTGTTAAAGAACAGATAGGAACAGATCGTGTGAAAGTGAATGAAGATTTGGGTTGTGTGAAAGGGAAAGTAGATGGAGAGGAGACTGGTTGGAAGGGGAGAACAGGTGAGAAGTCATGTGAAGGTGAAGGAAGTGGATTGTGTGAAAGGGAAATAATGTGGAGAGGATACTGGATTTGGAAAGGGACAAATACAGTTTCCTCTCCACATTGTTTCCCTTTCACACAATCCACTTCTTTCATTTTCACATGATTTCCTACCTGTTCTTCCTTTCCAAACCCATTCCCTCCCATCTTCATTCTCTTTCACACAATCCTCTTTTGACCAATCTCCTCTTCATTTTCTTTCTCTTTCACACAGATGGATTGTGTGAAATGGAAAGAATGTGGAGAGGAGATTGGATGGAAAGGTAAGAAGAGGTTTGATGTCATCTGAAAGTGAAGGATTTGGGTGTTGTGAAAGTAGATGGAGAGGAGATTGGTTGGAAAGGGAGAACAGGTGAGAAGTCATGTGAAGGTGAAAGAAGTGGATTGTGTGAAAGGGAAGTAATGCGGAGAGGATACTGGATTTGGAAAGGAACAAATACAGTTTCCTCTCCACATTATTTCCATTTCATGCAACCCACTTCTTTCATGTGAAATGGAAAGAATGTGGAGAGGAGATTGGATGGAAAGGGAAGAAGAGATTTGAAGTCCTGTGAAAGATTTGGGTTGTTTGAAAGGGAGAGAAGATGGAAAGGAGACTGGATGGAAAGGGATGAAGAGATGAAACATCATGTGAAAGATTTGGGTTCTGTGAAAGGGAAAGTAGGTGGAGAGGAGATTGGTTGGAAAGGGAGAACAGGTGAGAAAGCATGTGAAGGTGAAAAAAGTGGATTGTGTGAAAGGGAAATAATGTGGAGAGGATACTGGATTTGGAAAAGGACAAATACAGTTTCCTCTCCACATTATTTCCCTGTCATGCAACCCACTTCTTTCATTTTCACATGATTTCTTATCTGTTCTTCCTTTCCAAGTCAGTTCCCTCCCATCTTCATTCTCTTTCACATAATCCTCTTCTGACCAATCTCCTCTCCATGTTCTTTCACTTTCACACATAATTTTATAGATTGTGTGAAATGGAAAGAATGTGGAGAGGAGATTGGATGGAGAGGGAAGAAGAGATTTGAAGTCAGTTGAAAGATTTGGGTTGTTTGAAAGGGAAAGAAGATGGGAAGGAGACTGGATGGAAAGGGAAGAAGAGATATCAGGTGCAAGATTTGGGTACTGTGAAAGGGGAAGAAGATGAAGAGAGAACAACTGTGGTGCAGAAGTTGGGAGGCTTGATCATTTGATGCAAATGCACCGATTACTGGGATCTGTGGGATGTTCGATTGCTGTATGTAGGGGAATATTTTCTCTTTGACATTTTTGGTTTGAGATGTGGATTGCTTTACATAGGGGATTGTTTTTTCTTTGGCATTTTTGGTTTGAGATGTGGTTTACTTTATGTAGGGCATTATTTTTTCTTTGGCATTTTTGGTTTGAGATGTGGTTTACTTTATGTAGGGCATTATTTTTTCTTTGGCATTTTTGGTTTGAGATGTGGTTTACTTTATGTAAGGCATTATTTTTTCTTTGGCATTTTTGGTTTGATATGTAGTTTACTTTATGTAGGGGATTATTTTTTCTTTGGCATTTTTGGTTTGAGATGTGGTTTACTTTGTGTAAGGCATAATCTTTTCTCTGGCATTTTTGGTTTGAGGTGTGATTTACTTTATGTAAGGCATTATTTTTTCTTTGGCATTTTTGGTTTGAGATGTGGATTGCTTTATGTGAGGGGATTATTTTTTCTTTGGCAATTTTGGTTTGAGATGTGGATTGCTTTATGTGAGGGGATTATTTTTTTCTTTGGCATTTTTGGTTTGAGATGTGGATTGCTTTATGTGAGGGGATTATTTTTTTCTTTGGCATTTTTGGTTAGGACCTCATTGCCATGCTGATTTTATTTCACCCTCTGTTCCTCTTCTGTGGTATTTCAGTTAGCAGTGCTTTTCAACACTGGGTTAGAATTCTATGTTGCTGAGAACCTTTTCGCAAAATCTCTGCTTAGATTCACTTTAGCTGATAGTGTTTTGGTAATCCTGTAACTTCTATTGTGCCATTGTCATGACAGATGAATCTGTCAGCTTAGATTCACTTTAACTGATAGTGTTTTGGTTATCCTGTAACTTCTATTGTGCCGTTGTCATAAGTTATATCAGTTAACCTTTTTGCTGCGATAGCATTTTAATCCTTTGTGCGGCATGTATGTATGTATGTATGCATGTATGTATGCATGTATGTATGTATGTATGTATGCAAGTATGTATGTATGTATGCATGTATGTATGTATGTATGCATGCAAGTATGTATGTATGCATGTATGTATGTATGCATGCATGTATGTATGTATGCATGCATGTATAGTATCTATGACTTGTATAGTATCAGTGCTTATATTCATATAAATGCTTAGATGATTGATTGATTTAAGGACTTGTATAGTTTCAGTAACTTTTATACTGCCACTGACTTATGTAGTGGTTTTTGCTTACTTTTATCTTTCCACTTCTCTTGTCATACCCGTAGCAGTCTCCGTCCTCTTGTCTCATTCTATTGTCTCCTGCAGGTTCTCATCCTCCCCAAGGTCACCAAGTAACAGCGGTGTTACCACTTGGATTTGAACCTGCGTTAGTGTGGTTTGCTGTTGACTTGTGTTACCTTTTGGCTGTTTGGCTGCTTTCATCCTGGTCCAGGTTTTCAAGTGAGTACAGTGAGTTGGTCAGGTTTGTAGGAGTTTGGTTGAGAGTGTGTTGATGCGAGTTGCTGATTTGTGGACTGTTTTTAAGCAGTGAGTTTACTTAGTAAGTATTTTGCGTTTACTAGGCTTTTCTAGACTAGAGACTCACTTGAGATGTTGAATATAGTTTTAGACTAATTTGAGATATTGACTCCAGACTCACTTGAGATGTTGAATATAGTTTAGACTAATTTGAGATATTGACTCCAGACTCACTTGAGATGTTGAATCTGTTTATGCTTGTTAAATGTTTTTTTGAGAAAGGGGATGACCAAATGCATCACTCTTTCTCCTTGTATATCTAGTTACATTTGGGTAATTCCTTTGTCTGCAGCTTGAGGCCATTTTATTTATTTTAAATTGATTTAGTTTTCAAGGGGATTGGTCTGCTATGTCCTTGCAACCTGTCCATGCTTTGTGCTAACTGAGCTTTACCTTTTCTCTGTTACTGGCTTGTTTCTCCACATCTGCTCCCTTGTTTTACTTGTTCTGTATCCAGTTACCTTTTGCCCAGTTGTCTGCTTCTGTCATCTCTTCATTTCTCTCCCTCTGTTTAATCTTTCTTTCCATATTGGTTTCTGCTTCTGCCATCTCTTGATTTCTCTCCCTCAGTTTAATCTTTCTTTCCATATTGGTTTCTGCTTCTGCCATCTCTTCATTTCTCTTCCTCAGTTTAATCTTTCTTTCAATATTGGTTTCTGCTTCTGCCATCTCTTCATTTCTCTCCCTCAGTTTAATCTTTCTTTCCTTATTGGTTTCTGCTTCTGCCATCTCTTCATTTCTCTCCCTCAGTTTAATCTTTCTTTCCACATTGGTTTCTGCTTCTGCCATCTCTTCATTTCTCTCCCTCAGTTTAATCTTTCTTTCCATATTGGTTTCTGCTTCTGCCATCTCTTCATTTCTCTCCCTCGGTTTCTTCTTTCTTTCCATATTGGTTTCTGCTTCTGCCATCTCTTCATTTCTCTCCCTCAGTTTAATCTTTCTTTCCACATTGGTTTCTGCTTCTGCCATCTCTTCATTTCTCTCCCTCAGTTTAATCTTTCTTTCCATATTGGTTTCTGCTTCTGCCATCTCTTCATTTCTCTCCCTCGGTTTCTTCTTTCTTTCCATATTGGTTTCTGCTTCTGCCATCTCTTCATTTCTCTCCCTCGGTTTCTTCTTTCTTTCCATATTGGTTTCTGCTTCTGCCATCTCTTCATTCCTCTCCCTCGGTTTCTTCTTTCTTTCCATATTGGTTTCTGCTTCTGCCATCTCTTCATTTCTCTCCCTCAGTTTAATCTTTCTTTCCATATTGGTTTCTGCATCTGCCATCTCTTCATTTCTCTCCCTCGGTTTCTTCTTTCTTTCCATATTGGTTTCTGCTTCTGCCATCTCTTCATTTCTCTCCCTCAGTTTAATCTTTCTTTCCATATTGGTTTCTGCTTCTGCCATCTCTTCATTTCTCTCCCTCGGTTTCTTCTTTCTTTCCATATTGGTTTCTGCTTCTGCCATCTCTTCATTTCTCTCCCTCGGTTTCTTCTTTCTTTCCATATTGGTTTCTGCTTCTGCCATCTCTTCATTTCTCTCCCTCGGTTTCTTCTTTCTTTCCATATTGGTTTCTGCTTCTGCCATCTCTTCATTTCTCTCCCTCAGTTTAATCTTTCTTTCCATATTGGTTTCTGCTTCTGCCATCTCTTCATTTCTCTCCTCTCGGTTTCTTCTTTCTTTCCATATTGGTTTCTGCTTCTGCCATCTCTTCATTTCTCTCCCTCGGTTTCTTCTTTCTTTCCATATTGGTTTCTGCTTCTGCCATCTCTTCATTTCTCTCCCTCGGTTTCTTCTTTCCATATTGGTTTCTGCTTCTGCCATCTCTTCATTTCTCTCCCTCGGTTTCTTCTTTCTTTCCATATTGGTTTCTGCTTCTGCCATCTCTTCATTTCTCTCCCTCGGTTTCTTCTTTCTTTCCATATTGGTTTCTGCTTCTGCCATCTCTTCATTTCTCTCCCTCGGTTTCTTCTTTCTTTCCATATTGGTTTCTGCTTCTGCCATCTCTTCATTTCTCTCCCTCAGTTTAATCTTTCTTTCCATATTGGTTTCTGCTTCTGCCATCTCTTCATTTCTCTCCCTCGGTTTCTTCTTTCTTTCCATATTGGTTTCTGCTTCTGCCATCTCTTCATTTCTCTCCCTCGGTTTCTTCTTTCTTTCCATATTGGTTTCTGCTTCTGCCATCTCTTCATTTCTCTCCCTCGGTTTCTTCTTTCTTTCCATATTGGTTTCTGCTTCTGCCATCTCTTCATTTCTCTCCCTCAGTTTAATCTTTCTTTCCATATTGGTTTCTGCTTCTGCCATCTCTTCATTTCTCTCCCTCGGTTTCTTCTTTCTTTCCATATTGGTTTCTGCTTCTGCCATCTCTTCATTTCTCTCCCTCGGTTTCTTCTTTCTTTCCATATTGGTTTCTGCTTCTGCCATCTCTTCATTTCTCTCCCTCGGTTTCTTCTTTCTTTCCATATTGGTTTCTGCTTCTGCCATCTCTTCATTTCTCTCCCTCGGTTTCTTCTTTCTTTCCATATTGGTTTCTGCTTCTGCCATCTCTTCATTTCTCTCCCTCGGTTTCTTCTTTCTTTCCATATTGGTTTCTGCTTCTGCCATCTCTTCATTTCTCTCCCTCGGTTTCTTCTTTCTTGCCATATCGGTTTCTTTCTCTCTGTCTCGTATGTCTTTGTAGCTGCTTGGATATTGTTCTTTCGATGCTTGCCTTGTTGCTGGTCAACATATCCAACATTTCCATTTATCTCTGTCCAGAGCCTAGTCTTCTTTTCTGCGTCCTGGTATTCTGTGTCATAACTTCTGTCACTTTCGCTCTTTGTCTTTTGCAATAGCAAAAAAAAATTTTAATTCAAAATTAGAACTTCATGAAATTGGGAATTTCGGGTGCTTGCTCGTGGAAATTATGCTGAAATTATTTGCCTCAATGCAAGCGATGAACGAATTACGGAGACCATTGCCAATCACCTCCTCGCGGTGGTCTCTGGGCATGCAGTTATCCAAGATAACTGCATGGCGAAGATTGGCAGTATATTCCATTGGCTGAACGTGCAGTTCAGCCAATGGAATATACAAACACATTATGAGTTTGGTCAAGCTGTCATCATTATACTTTTTGTTGCTTTTTAAACTGCATTGTTCAGCCAGTGAACTAATGTAATTTTCAGGTGGAAATTCAGATTCCTTTGGTTCATCGATTGTTTGATAAGCCTACGTTTAATTCATTCCAGTGCTTTTTTCTAGAAAAAAAGGTTCCGGAACGCAACAATTATGGGCGGGATAAAATCACGATAAAAACGGGATTGGGGGTTAGTAGGGGTCTCAATAAACACTGAAAACAGTTCAAAAACACTTAAATTAAATTAAAATAACTAAATTATTGTTTTTATTATTAAAATAAATAAATAATTTGTAGTCACTAAAAAGAGGTGCCGGAACGCCGTTCCGGCACGTTCCCGCTGAAAAAAGCACTCATTCATTCATTCATATAGCGCCCCTTCAAGGTTATCTACTCAGAAGCACTCCTGACCCAGCCCTGGCTGAAAAGAACAGTCTTAAGATTTGATTAAAATGTAGCGGTATGGGTACTTTGGACCAAATCATTGAATGCTAGGAAGACAATTTCAATCAATGTAACAATGTAAATGTTTTTATATAGTGATTGTTTTGCTTTGACCCTGCTCATTTTGCAGTGAATGCAAGGGACCTTGATTGGGTGAGGTCTGTCACCACTGATGCTCATTTGAATGGGTTCCACCCCATTTAAGGCACCCATATACAGACCGTGTTAGCCCGAATGAGTGCCTGAATTTTTCTGTAGTGCACCATAACAATCTTAAGTAAATTTAAATTGTAGCCTACGGTAAATTGATTTTAAGATGTGCTATGTTATAGTAGTTTTTCAGTAATCTTTGCCTTTGCCTCTGATACCTGGTACATAGACCTTGATCAGAATTGTCAATTGTGCTTTGACATCTGTGACCTAGAATTTAGTAGCAAAAAACTAAAATCAGTTGATTGTCAGTCACTTGTAATGTGTATGAATTATAAAAAACTGAAAACACTAATGACTCTTCTGTGCATTGTGAGTTTCTCTTTTTGTGAGTGATGCATGTTATATAAATATAGTAAAATGCCTAGATTACATATTAAAGTTGTTATTTTTGACTGCAGAATAATCACTGACAAGCTTTTATTGGCCAAGAAAACGTTTCTGTGAAATATATGTTAGGATTAACTCCAGATTTCATAATGTTACTGAAGCTACATGCAGGACAACTCTGCCTTGTCAGCTTTAGGCAGACTGCATACTTGTACAAATCCACACTAGCTCTGCAGGCTCTAGTGGCTCGGGAAGCCTTTTAAGCCAGGGAAACAGTACATAGGTGAAATTGCGGGTTCTGTGACATTGAATGCCAGAGGTGTGTAGTTCCTGACTAGATTTTGTCTGAGTGTCGACCTGAACGAGGTTAGGGGCAGGGCCTTGGAAGCCAGTGCATCTTGAAGAATTTACTATGAAATTGAGCAAATTCAGACTGGATGTTTGTGAAGGAATTGAGTACGTGAAATCAGTCTGGAAAATATTCTTTATAATATAATGTTTGCATTCAACAAAGCAAAGTCGAGTCACCAATAATTATTGTTGGTTGGGCTTCAAGCAGTGTTTTAGTTGTCAAAAAAGACCTTGGGGTCAACAATTTTACAGGTTACCAAAATAAACTAATGCAGGTCAAAATTTAATGTTGATATGTTGCACATGAAACAACTAACGACTCTTGAGATATATTAGTTTCCTCTAAATTTATTTACACAACAAACAAAAATTAAAACAATCAAACAACTAAATAGCTGTATGCAAAAGAACAGAAAACATAATTTACAGAACTGTTACACTTTAGATTACAAAAATGATTTTGACTATGATTTGTAACTGCTTTTCATTGGTAGTCCAGTGACTGCCATCTTGAAGCCAAAAGTAACATAATTTTCTATATCTCATGCTGTAAGAGGCAGTAATGATGCCATAAAGGAGCTGAGGGTCAAGGCTGATCTTCCCCAGCATCCTTTCAGTTATTTAGCTGAGGGGTTAGAAGAAGAGCTGGGGGGGGGGTTGAACCCCTAACCCTCTGACAACTAAAACACAGGCATAAAGTGTGTGCATGGACAATTGACTAGTGAGTGACTCTTCCAGTTTTCTGTGCAGTGTGAATTTCTGTTCTAAATGGCATTTAAGATCTTCTAGACTAGCACAGAGAACACCTCTGATTATGAAATGGCGTTATGTGAATCACCTTAATTTCCTGGGGAGAGGATAGAAGAATGGTAACACGTTTGCTCAAAGAATGTAGATCACGAAAGACGTGGTTTGATACCTGTAAGTTGCTTATAGGTCGACTCGGCCTTCCACTCCCTAGGGGCAGCTGTAAAATGAAAGGGCACCAAACAGGCTGCCAAGAGGTCTGTTCTGTAAGATCTTGATAATTGTACTGTCATAATTATACTGTCTATGAGATCTTGATAATTGTACTGTCATATGTTTCAATGTTACTTTCTGCAGTTTGTGAGCTTGTCAATAAACACGAATATTGTTAATAAATAATAACAACAAATATTATTTGCAATGCATTGTTCTATAGTTGTTCATCAAAACACTTTGTCAATCAGAACATTGCAGAGGTAGACACAAAAGCATGGAGAACATTGTGTGTGCATACGTTCCAGACGGATGCATACATTCCAGACACAAATTGAAGGCAGAATGGCAAAACTCACGATTTGTAAGCAGTGTTGGCCTAGCTGCAGATGGGCAATGCACATCACCACGAAAATATTTTCTAAAACTTAACCCTGTGATTTACAAAATACTTTCATTCCTGCCAGCATTTCCGCAGGCATTAGAATGATTAGATAGGACACATGTGGGCTCTATATGGATCCTATAAGGGAATATAAGTTCTATGTGGCCTCCATGTGGGTATGGTGGCTGGAGTGGGACCCATATAGAGTCTATATAGGTCCCCTCTAGGCTCTAATAACCATGATATGCTGGCAGAAATAGGCCTAGAGCACAACTGTTGTGTTACTTTGTCACTTATTGATTACTTACTTGTTTATTGGACATTGCTGTGTGCTGCACTCAAAGATCTCAGGTCTAGACTTTAAGACCTTTGCTGAACTTTATTTCAACATTATCGTGGAGCACCATGTTCTTAAGGGATTATTTGTAATTATATATATAAACGAACAGAAATGTCAGGGGCAGGCAGGCAGGCAGGCAGGCTGTGTCCACCTTTGCATGTTACGCTATGTAACGCGCATGCGCACTGTTAATGAAACCGCTTAATTGTGACGTCGCTTCCAAATAATCAATAATCATGACCAGTGACGTCGATGTTTAGTTAGAGAACCGCTCGCCAAGGCAACCAATTGTTTCGGCTTAATAATAGTATTGCTTAATTCGTTAGTATAATATATAGGCCCTAGGCCTATACAATCCTCATAGAAAGAATTTCTTAATTTTTATTCCGCGTTTTACGATCTTCTGACTACACGGGGACTTCAAATGGCATGGCGCCTATTCAAACGGACAGTGGTGGTGAAGGATCTCACCCTATCAAATCATTGAACAGTGAGCAGGGTCAAGGCCATACGGTCGTTATAGAAAATCGCGTAGGCCTAATCGTAATCGTAATCTCCAAACTTCTAAAGCGCCACTCGAGCGCTACATCAGATCAGAGGGAGTTTCAAGAGAGTAGTCCAAAAGCGATCCAAGTCCGATTTCCAGGAGGCCAAACCAAATCAAAGGGGGTTTCCAGAGAGTACTACAAAAGAGGTCCAAGTCCGATTTCCAGGGTACCAGATCAGGAGAGGCAAAGCAGCTCCAAGGCTGGTGTCGTTTACGGCGAGAATAATTGGAAGGCGGAGGATCAGATGAGTCATGGTAGGAGTATTTGAAAAGGTGAGACTTCAGCTTTACATTTAATCGCAACACTTTCGAACGTCATCATGGATGACGATCGGACACGATCGTCATCCCTGTTGAAAAGAAATTCGTTAAGCTAGAGAATGTAAATAGAATATGTTTTTAGCAAAACATTGTTTATGATGACATTTTCACAAATTTTTAAACTATGAAGGTCATAATAAATTTCACGTCTTAGGACGGGAAAACATCTAGTTATATATATAAACGAACAGAAATGTCAGAGGAAGGCAGGCAGGCAGGCAGGCAGGCTGTGTCCACCTTTGCATGTTACGCTAAGTAACGCGCATGCGCACTGTTACTGGATATTCATGAACCGCTCGCCATGGCGACCAATTGTTTCGGCTTAATAATAGTAATAGCTTAATTGTGACGTCACTGGCTCTGGCAGCTTCAAAAATAATAATCAATATTCATGACCAGCGACGATGTTTACAAATAGCGACCTACTATGATTCAAAGTTCTAAAAAGCCTACATTAGGCCACACAGGCAATATTATGATTATTTTAATTGTTCGACTTTCTATAGCCGTCTGTTTGTTCGTTAGTATAATATATAGGCCTATGCAATCCTCAGAGAAAGAATTTCTTAATTTTTATTGCACGTTTTACGATCTTCTGACTACACGGGGACTTTAAATGGCATGGCGCCTATTCAAACGGACACTGGTGGTGAAGGATCTCACCCGATCAAATCATTGAACAATGAGCAGGGTCGAGGCCATACGGTCGTTATAGAAAATCGCGTAGGCCTAATCGTAATCGTAATCGTAATCTCCAAACTTCTAAAGCGCCACTAGAAGGCCAAGCGCAGGTCACCAGTCTATTCACGAGCGCTACATCAGATCAGAGGGAGTTTCCAGAGAGTAGTCCAAGAGAGGTCCGTGTCCGGTTTCCAGAAGGCCAAACCAAATCAGAGGGGTTCCAGAGAGTAGTCCAAAAGAGATCCAAGTCCGATTTCCAGGGTACCAGATCAGGAGAGGCAGAGCAGCTGCCAATTAGGCGGGTGTCGTCTACGGCGAGAATAATTGGAAGGCGGAGGATCAGATGAGTCATGGTAGGAGAGTTTGAAAAGGTGAGACTTCAGTTTACATTTAATCGCAACACTTTCGAACGTCATCATGGATGACGGTCGGACACGCAAAACATTGTTTATGATGACATTTTCACAAAGTTTTAAACTATGAAGGTCGTAATAAATTTCACGTCTTAGGACGGGAAAACATCTATAGTGTAAATATAAAAGCAGAGTCACGGATATCCGCTCATTTAACGACGCACTACAGAAACAAGTTCGCAGAGTTTCTGGGTGAGGGCATAGGCATAGACTCTGAGGGTGGGGGCAGCCTGGGTGTGTGCCCCCCAATAATTGAGATGGACTGTACATCAAATGCAACAAGTGTAGAATGAATAACCAAATGCCCCCAATATTTTGGACAAGTTTACGCCAGTGTGTGAGGGTACGTATCAAGCCAGAGAGAAAGCCTATGTAAAAGAAGGGAAAAATGATTAGGCCTACTCTACCGACGCGGCACCCTACCAATGTGGATTATGTGGCCTAGGCAGTTATTTATTACAACTATAGCGGGAATCGTGGCGACCAAATTGTTCCAAAAGAATTGTTTACTTCCAGTGTAACATCGATATCCAATAGATTCTCAAATTGTCATAGGAATAAGCATGTGACCTTCTCTGAAACGATGACGTCATCTATGGGCCGCTTGTCTTACGTCATCTTTCTATCGACGTTGTCATGGTGCAGTGCAGCATTTCTCACTTCGTGAAGGACGGTCTGCTCTCGAAGATGGCCTACACTTGAAAACCTTCGAAAAAAAACAAGAATTTGAAGACTGTCGACGTTTGAAATCTTTCAATGAACAAGAATTTCGAAACGGTCGATGTTTGAAACAACATTCAGAAAAGAGCGCAACGGACAGAAGTTCACAGAACGACAACAGAAACGAAGATCCGAGTAAGAAATTATTTCACTTTTTCTTTGCATCAGTTAGGCTATTTAGAAAGTGATTGTTCGTCGTTCTACTAAGTTGATGGATGGTTCATTTAAAATGTTTTAATCAGCAAAACCAATGGACTTCAGAACACGCTTACGATTCAGTTGAGATTTAATGAAAGAGGTGATTGGTAGCGTTGCAGCCAAACGAATTAGGCCTAGGCAAAGATGGAAGTGTATGCGCCTGTGAATAAGCTGTTTCCCGCGACTTCACTTTTGTGGGCGCTGTAGAAATTTCGAGATTACGATTACGAATTACGATGGTAAATTTCTCTCATGGCACTCACCCCAAGGCCGTAGCTAGGGGGGTGTTTTTGGTGTTTAAACACCCCCGAAATTAAATAATGTAAAAATGAGACAATGTATTTACTAACTCAAAACCCCTTGGTCGTTTGATTCGGTTGCTTGTCGGCTTGCTGAAGGACGAGAAAACACCCCCCCCCCCAACAGAAAACACCCCCGAAACAAAATCCTGGCTACGGCCTTGACTCACCCCGAACAATTTCACTGACTATACAGTGCTTCTGAATCGTTGCATCGATTTCCCTTCGACTGTTTACGAACTATGGCACTTAAATCTCTGCTATTATTCTTCTTCTTCTTCCTTTTACCTTATCTGACTGAGCGCCGGTAATAATATGTCAGCTGGTTCCGCATCTCAAGGTTTGTTTTGGACGTTGTATAAATCTCGAGACTACGAATACGATCTAATCTAAGCAGCTGATATAATCTAATCTCGCCAAGTCTAGTCAAGACTCCTTTAATCTATAGACCCTATAATAGGCCTATAGTCTAGTCTAATCAATAGTCTAGCCTAGGCCTACATTTCAGACAGTGTCAGCTATAGTGAGTGTAACCGTGTGCTGCGGACTTACTTCTGCTGTCGTCATTCTTCATCCTCAGTGCAACAAGACCCAGGAACTCTGAACATGGTGACAAATAGCAAGCTATGGTTGGAACTCGATTGGTTCTAGGCCTACATGTGTGAGAGATCCCGCCATTTGTGAGTCCAACTGGTAGCCAGGACCCAAGCTGGTTGAGAAGCGGCTTCATGACACCTAGCACTGATTTCACCAGACTGGTGCTGTCATCTGCTACAGGAGGAGGCAAGGTGACAACGGATGTGAGGTCGTGAGCTCACGTGACTCTGAATAGTCATTAGAGGAAAACTGAAGAGTTTTCTGGTTGGTCGTCTGCATTGAAAGGCTCATAAAACGATGATTCCTGTGCTTTGTCATTGACATTTACATTTGTCGGTGGTAGGCGCCTGTGTCTTGCGGCGGAGTCCACCAGTGGCAGCAGAACGAAGGATCGACGACTTTATTTTCATAATTCTGAAAGACTACTTCGCATTTCGCGCGGTTAAGTTGAAACCCAATCTTAGCTGACTCCTGAGCGATCAACTGAATATCGTGGGCCACCTCGTCCATCTTGCCTCCAAGTGTCAGATCGTTATTGTTATTATTATTATTATTATTTATTATTATTATTATTATAATTATAATAATCAGTATTATTATCATCATTATTATTTTTTTCCCCGAGGTACGTGTAATCCCTCTGGAGTCTAAAAAAATTATGCTAGGAGCTGTTGTTGAATGTCTGAAAAATCAGGCCTCGTCCTCCGCAACATTAGTGAAAGTGCAACGAAATGCGATGGCGTTGTAGCGCCGGATGCAGATGGGAAAACGTTGGAAGAGAAAAATGACCTCACGAGGCTTTCCAGAAACGGACGAGAGACGCTGGCCAAGCTCACGGATGAAGCTAACCCTGGCAGAGTTGATGGGACCCAGCGTTTCAAGGGCAATAGGCAAAAAGAGGGGTGATGATGGCAACCCCGAGTACTTCTCGATTTTACGTACTGCGGCTTGTTCAGCAGCGGCCCCCGCTGCGTTCGCTGTGTGGGCAATATAGGATGCCGCACAGGTGTGCAGTGTGCACCACCGTGGCATCCCAGGCCAGATGTTTGCCTGCCGCCCAGGGGATTAGCGTTGCCCCGTCTGGTCTCCTACCGTCTACAAGAAACAAACCAGAGGGTTCTTTCGTGCTTGGAACATCGGCTTTCTGTAGGGCCCGCCAGACTATATCGTTAATGGCGTGATGACGAAGGGCTCGCCCAAAAGCCAGTCTACAAGCGAGGCTATGTTGGCCGTCAGGACCTACCAGGACACCGCAGCTACACTGATGTGGGCTGCAGAGGTCCGGACTGTCCCAATCGAAGGCCAACTGCCACGCGGACCGCCTCATTGCTGAGACATAGGCCACACGATGGAATTGGCAGGACCGTCAGCCAGTCGCCGGAGTGAGCGGAGCTCACTGCCAGCAAGCGTGCTCGGTCAACTGGGTTATCGCTGTTATCCCAAACTGCCAATCTATCTGCCTCGATTACTGGCATGTCCCAGGTCGCCTGTTTTACCGGCATTGGGTCGACACAAGATGGAAGTGTCCTCCTACGAGCCATCAAGATATCACCCAGATGCAAATCGGTCGCCGCCGAGCTAAGACCAAGAATGGCTTCCTGGAGTACGAGGGTTGTCGTAGCTGAAGCCAAATAGGCGGAAGAAGCCAGCGACCCAACCCTCCTCATACCAAGACCGCCATATCTAATGGGCAGCGTGGCCTGCAACCATTGGGTGTTGTCCAGCTTGATGTTAACGATGGCTTCGAGGCCGTCTCTCATGATGTTGTCAAGCCGTTCCAATGTCGAGTGGTCAAAGCAACGGAGCAGATGGCTAATCCTAGGAGCACCAAATGAGGATCTTAGAAGTATAAGAGCACTTTGAGAAGACAGGCGTTGTAGATTCTTGATGGCATCGCTCAAAAGCCCACATTGTTGCTCGAGAGCAGAGTCTAAAGCCTGACCTTTGAAAAGAGGCGCCCCCAGTAAGATGATAGAATTATTATTATTATTATTATTATTGTTATTATTATAATTTATAATTACTATTATAAGTGTGGTGAAAATCTTAAACGCGCACAAAGTCACACAAAAATGCGAATCTGATATGATAGAGCGCTCGCTTTGAAATGCGGAATGTATGGGTTCGAGCCTGCTCTCTGAGACAATTACTGTGTGGGGACATTTGAGCAAGTCCTTCACTCACAGTAACTCAACATCATCAATTGATGCTTAGCCTTTAGATAGTGGCGCTTGATGAAAGCTTAATAATAATAATCTTATAATAAAAGGCTTAGAAAATGGTTTCAAAACAGACGACATTGTTCATGGTGTACTTAGTATACACTTAGAACAGATATTGGTGCTTAATAAGCTTAGTCGTCTGCAATGAAATGCACATTGCTAATAATGTGTGATGTTTCGATTCTTTCAGAGGCGTCTGAAATTACGGCTGCGAAGCTGAAATGTCTCGACGTTCCCGTACCGCTGTCGAACAGACCTCGATAAAGACGTCAATACCTTCATCAACAACCAGTTGAAGTTCTCACCCAAGTCGAACGCAATCCCCGTGATCAAATGAAATGCAATGCCTCAAAGGAAGCCGATCAAGTCCTTTAAACAAGAAAGGTAACAACCGCCCATATATAGGCCTAATAATTAAGTTAAGTTAAGGCAAATTGGTGTTCAGGTAAGGTAAGGTACTACTGGTCAGGTGAGATTAGGATAATAACAGTTTAAAGGTACTAGTTAGGTAAGATTAGGTAAATGTATAATAAAAATGATGATGATGATGATGATGATGATGATGATGATGATGATGATGATGATGATGATGATGATGATGATGATGATGGTAGTGGTGGTGGTGGTGGTGGTGGTGGTGGTGGTGGTGGTGGTGGTGGTGGTGGTGGTGGTGGTGGTGGTGGTGGTGGTGGTGGTGGTGGTGGTGGTGGTGGACACTGGTGGTGGACACTGGTGGTGGACACTGGTGGTGGACACTGGTGGTGGACACTGGTGGTGGTGGCGGCGGGGGCGGGGCGGCAGCGGTAATAATACCGCACTTCTAACCAACCGTCGCGTGGAATCATGTGCTGATTATGTGTAAACTTTGATTTGATTAGAATGGATTAAAGAATAAGTAAGCAAGTAAGTATATTCTTACTTAAACCGGTTGCAGAAGAGCCGCACTCCGGTGATAATCCTCATTATCTGTTGCCATTGAAATTGGAAACAGGTTTAGGCACCTCGATTTGGAACGATCAGAGGACCGAGTAGCCCAGGACTGAATAACGGCTTATAGTTTGGAAAAACGTTCAAAGACAAGCTTATTTATTTATTTATTTATCAATGGGACTGAAATCCAATCATTACTACTGCAGTGGAACTGCTGTCTGATAAGTCTGGTTGCCGGTTAAGAATAAGTTCATGACTATTGGAATCATAATTGTCATCATCGTTAACAAGTCTTCACTATAGCTCTACATTAAATGTAAACACATTATAATTGTTTCTTATCGAAATAATTGGAAGAAACGAGCCCATTGTTTGAGTGAAGGATGAAAGAAAATGATCTAGTTGTCGAGTAAATTTTGTTTAGTTAGGCCCCTAGACCTAAATCTTGTTACAAGACCCTATAAAAATTGATTATTAATGTTTGAGTTAAGTAAATTTGTTTAAGTAATTTGCCCAGCTAATTAGAAAACAATTTGCTGCATTTGATGAAGTGAATGAGCTTTAAAACTTGTAGGCCTATTATGCGTGAATTTTCGAAATGATCGATAGGCCGATGTATATATAATCGCAATTTTTGGCGATAGTTTGCAATAGTTAGCCAATTTTGTCTGCATTTGTGCTTGATACCCGACAGATTATGTTTCGTAGGTTACGTTGCCATTTCGTGAGGCTTTTGTGGATTCGTCGACACTCAATACGGTCCGTTCTTCTCGTCCAGTTCGACCGATGGAAGATGACTGCGAAGACCGAAGTCCAGCGCTGCCACCGGAAGCTTATCTTCGCCACCAACAGGTATAACCTGACGCTTCTGTTAAGGACGGTTTCTTATCATATGATCCTCACCCTGCTGAGATCAATAAGGTCGAAATGCTGACAGCTGGATGATGTCGCCTGCATCCACTGGATGATGTGGCCTGTGGAGTGGCTCTGGAGATGTCGCCTTTATAAAGGTTATGGAATATGTCGCCTTTGTAATGGTACTGGATGATGTCGCCTTTGTAAGGGTGCTGGAATATCAAAATGCCGCCCTTGGCCACTTAATTTTCGATATGCTATTTTCTCTAAGATATTGCATGACGATCATATTACATAATAATTTATACAATTTATTTTATACAGTTTATAGCCTTCTATATTTTTCACTTTTAACTGTGTTTTCTAATTAGGGGCCTATTCGTTTTAGCTATACATTTTCAACTTAGGGCCTACTGAAATCTATTTCAATCATGGGCAGCGATCCCGGGGGTCGAGGGGAACAAGACCCCCAGCTTTAGTAGTGGGGGGCACACCATACATTCGTCCCCACACATTTTAAAGAAACACCAAAAAAGGTCAGTAAATTTTATCGCGCGTGAGCGCGAAGCAATTTTGCACCTCTTTTGACCAGATCAGCTTAAAACTCTTTTATGACCAGATCAGCTTAAAACTCTTTTGTGACCAGATCCTTTCAAAAGTGTCCCCCCTCCTGTCAAACAAGATCGCCGCCACTGAGTCAGACTTGATGACGTCTAAGGTTTCACAGTTAGGCTAACCTGTCTCTTGTTTTTCGTTGTCGAAGGAATGTTTACTACCGTCGTCAGGAGTCGCAAGGATTCTTCGAGAGAATTGTCATCAGTCGACAGATGGCGGTTCTCGTGGCGGGAAAAACGAACGACACCTGGTGACAGTTGTGCATCTGCTTAATTGAAGCAAATCGTAAGAGTATCTAGACAGTTGCTATGCAAATTTGCATAGAAATTTTCTATTGTAGCCCCCTTTCTGTTCCTGTAGAGGAAGAGGACTACGTGGCTTGAAGATCGGGTAGGCAACGATGAAATGTTGAGTGGAGAACATTGTACTACTAGTACAATGTTCTCCACTCAACATTTCATCGTTGCCTTTCCGACCTCTGTTTCTCTCATTGTATTGTATTGTATCTAGAAATTTATAAAGCGCCTCTCGCAGAATAACTATTCGGAGGCGCTCTCAGCACAGAAGCCCCGGGGAAACAGAAATGCCTTTTAGGAACGCGACACCGATGAGGAAAAGCCAGTCATTAGTTTGGCCCTGAGCACAGGGGGAAGGTCATTCCAGATTGTGGGACCCACTACAGCAAACGTCCGGTGCTGGGCCTAGGCAGTTTTAGTCCTGGGAACAAAAAGATCAAGCCGATTTACAGAGCGCAATGAGCGAGAAGAAGATGCAGATAGCGGTTTTCGTAGATAGTTCGAGAGATATTTCGGGGCAGTATACGCTGCTGAGATTTAGAGACAAGGAAGAGGATCTTATAACGGATGCACGCAGTTATGCTAACCTGTCATGTCTTCGTCCTATTATAAATCGGTCTGTCTGCTTATCTGTTTCTTTCGCTGTCCTTTTCTTCCTATAGGTCTGTCTTCTTGTCTGTTTCTCTCACTGTTTTTGTATCACAATAGGTCCGTCTGCTTATCTGTTTCTCTCTTTGTCTTTGCTTACTATAGGTCTGTCTGCTTATCTGTTTCTCTCCTTGTCTTTGCTTACTATAGGTCTGTCTGCTTATCTGTTTCTCTCCTTGTCTTTGCTTACTATAGGTCTGTCTGCTTATCTGTTTCTCTCCTTGTCTTTGCTTGCTATAGGTCTGTCTGCTTATCTGTTTCTCTCCTTGTCTTTGCTTACTATAGGTCTGTCTGCTTATCTGTTTCTCTCCTTGTCTTTGCTTACTATAGGTCTTTCTGCTGCTTATCTGTTTCTCTCCTTGTCTTTGTCTTCCTATAGGTCTGTCTGCTTATCTGTTTCTCTCCTTGTCTTTGCTTACTATAGGTCTGTCTGCTTATCTGTTTCTCTCCTTGTCTTTGCTTACTATAGGTCTTTCTGCTGCTTATCTGTTTCTCTCCTTGTCTTTGTCTTCCTATAGGTCTGTCTGTTTATCTGTTTCTCTCCTTGTCTTTGTCTTACCATAGGTCTGTCTGCTTATCTGTTTCTCTCCTTGTCGTTGTCTTACCATAGGTCTGTCCGCTTATCTGTTTCTCTCCTTGTCTTTGTCTTCCTATAGGTCTGTCTGCTTATCTGTTTCTCTCCTTGTCTTTATCTTCCTATAGGTCTGTCTGCTTATCTGTTTCTCTCCTTGTCTTTGCTTACTATAGGTCTGTCTGCTTATCTGTTTCTCTCCTTGTCTTTATCTACCTATAGGTCTGTCTGTTTATCTGTTTCTCTCCATGTCTTTGTCTTCCTATAGGTCTGTCTGCTTATCTGTTTCTCTCCTTGTCTTTGTCTTACCATAGGTCTGTCCGCTTATCTGTTTCTCTCCTTGGATTTGAATTACCATAGGTCTGTCTGCTTATCTGTTTCTCTCCTTGGATTTGTCTTACCATAGGTCTGTCTGCTTATCTGTTTCTCTCCTTGGATTTGTCTTACCATAGGTCTGTCTGCTTATCTGTTTCTCTCCTTGGATTTGTCTTACCATAGGTCTGTCTGCTTATATGTTTCTCTCCTTGGATTTGTCTTACCATAGGTTTGTCCGCTTATCTGTTTCTCTCCTTGGATTTGTCTTACCATAGGTCTTTCCGCTTATCTGTTTCTCTCCTTGGATTTGTCTTACTATAGGTCTGTCTCCTTATCTGTTTCTCTCCTTGGATTTGTCTTACCATAGGTCTGTCTGTCTGCTTATCTGTTTCTCTCCTTGGATTTGTCTTACCATAGGTCTGTCTGCTTATCTGTTTCTCTCCTTGGATTTGTCTTACTATAGGTCCGTCTGCTTATCTGTTTCTCTCCTTGTCTTTGTCTTACCTAGTGTAAGACAAAGGCAAGCAGATATACAGAGTAGCAGACATACCTATGGTTAGACAAAGGCAAGCAGAGATACAGAGTAGCAGACATACCTATAGTTAGACAAAGGCAAGCAGAGATACAGAGTAGCAGACATATATGGTTAGACAAAAGCAAGCAGAGATACAGAGTAGCAGACATACCTAGAGTAAGACAAAGGCAAGCAGAGATACAGAGTTGCAGACATACCTATGGTTAGACGAAGACAAGCAGAGATACAGAGTAGCAGACATACCTACAGTAAGACGAAGACAAGCAGAGATACAGAGTACCAGACATACCTACAGTAAAACGAAGACAAGCAGAGATACAGAGTAGCAGACATACCTACAGTAAGACGAAGACAAGCAGAGATACAGAGTAGCAGACATACCTACAGTAAGACGAAGACAAGCAGAGATACAGAGTACCAGACATACCTATAGTAAGACGAAGACAAGCAGAGATACAGATTAGCAGACAGAACTATAGTAAGACAAAGACAAGCTGAGATACAGAGTAGCAGACATACCTATGGTAAGACAAAGGCAAGCAGAGATACAGAGTAGCAGACACACCTATGGTAAGACAAAGGCAAGCAGAGATACAGAGTAGCAGACAGAACAATAGTAAGACAAAGACAAGCTGAGATACAGAGTAGCAGACATACCTATAGTAAGACGAAGACAAGCAGAGATACAGAGTAGCAGACATACCTATAGTAAGACGAAGACAAGCTGAGATACAGAGTAACAGACATACCTATAGTAAGACAAAGGCAAGCAGAGACACAGAGTAGCAGACATACCTATGGTGAGACATAGACAAGCAGAGATACCGAGTAGCAGACATACCTATAGTATGACAAAGGCATGCAGAGATGCAGAGTAGCAGACAGTCCTGTAGTAGTAAGACAAGGACAAGCAGAGAAACAGATAAGCAGACAGACCTATGGTCTTTGTCTTTCTATAAGTCTGCCTGCCTATGTCTTTCTCTGACAGTCTCTGTCTGACTTTAGGTCTGTCTGCTTCTCTGTTTCTCTCCCTGTCACTGTTGAATGTAGGTATGTCTGCCTATGTCTTGCTCTCACTATCGAAGTGATAACTGTTGCTCGTTGATGTCTTGTTTCGGAAATGTGATGGGCCAAATGCATCACATTTTCTCAGTATGGCCTTAGTTTACCCAAATGTACTTCTTGCAAGAAGTACATTTGGGTAGACTAACTGCCAAAGTTTAGCCAAATGTACTTCTTACAAGAAGTACTTTGGGAAAACTCTATTTGGGTAGTCCCCTCATCGCAAGTGTTTCAGGCAGTTTTACTTTCCATTTTGACTTTCCATTTTGACGCTGTGCTTTTTTAAGCTGGCCTAGTCGCCTTTGCTTAAAACGTTATTACGCGAATAAGCATACTTAAATCTCTGCTTCATATACTCCCGATCTCTAGGCCCACTCTATCCGTATCTTTCATGCTCACATGCTCTCTCTTTGTTTCTTCCATATTCTTGGTGTTTCAGACGGTCTTTTCTTTCTACTCTTATGCTCAATTAACTTTTTCTCGACCTAACTGCATGTTGCGTTATTCTCGCACTATTTGTCAGTCTTTCTATCTGTATGTCTTTATGTCATCTAATTTTCTGTCTATTTGTCTATCTGTCTTTCTGTCTTCATGTATATCTATCTATCTAGCTATCTATCTTTCTTTATATCTGTCTATCTGTCTATCTATCTATCTGTCTGTCTATCTATCTGTCTATCTGTCTATCTGGCGGCCTATCTCTATCTCTCTCTTTCTATATATATATTATATATATGTCTCTGTCTGTCTGTCTGTCTCTCTTTATCTATCTATCTATCTATCTATCTATCTATCTATCTATCTATCTATCTATCTATCTATCTATCTATCTATCTATCTATCTATCTATCTATCTATCTATGTCTATCTATGTCTATCTATGTCTATCTATGTCTATCTATCTATCTATCTATCTATCTATCTATCTATCTATCTATCTATCTATCTATCTATCTATCTATCTATCTATCTATCTATCTATCTATCTATCTATCTATCTATCTATCTATCTATCTATCTATCTATCTATCTATCATCTATCTATTTCTCTGCATATTTCTTGCTCTGCCGTTTTACTTCCGTCTGTATATGTCTCTGTGTCTCTGTCTCTGTCTCTCTTCCTCTTACTCTATTACAAAGTCCCTGTATTTCGTTCTCAATGTTCAATTCTCTGTCCGTCTCACTGTCTCAACATCGCTCTCTTGTCCGCTCTCTTGTTCTTCATTTACTCTCGTTCCCTTTTACTCTAGCACGCAGGCCTATAGTCTTTTTCGTTCTCATATTCGCTCAGTCTTTGATTTATTTACTTGTGCATTATGACATATCCGATCTTTCTGCCAATCTCTCTACGTATTCTTATGTCTAGTAGTTGAATCGTTTTTCACTTGCGTCAGTGCGAATGTTTGTCTTGCATTCCGATCCAAGTAAAAGCAAATTACTCAAATTGAAAATATTGCTAAAATTGGGCTTTCTGTGCGTATACTGCCAAACTGGCGATGAAATTCGACTGCCTGAGCGCTGAAATGAAGGGACTACGGAGACCTTTGCCAACACCTCCTCGTGGTGGTCTCTGGGCATGCAGTTTTACCAGCTGGTTGACTGCATGGCGAAGATTGGCAGCGGCACGTCGTTGTTCTTTTTCTATCTTCAGTGTACCTTACAATCTCATTGGTAAGCTAGTTCTTATTCCACTTTTCTTAGTTAAGGAAAATAGTGGGGGAACTGGTCACATGTTACGTTTTTGGCCAAATTGTCGTGAAATTATTATTGGAGGTGACATATATAATAAGCAGTAGAAAAATAACTGATAATTTAGGTTACACGCAAAATGACCTTAAAGCGTTCAAAACAGGACTACCAATATCTGGCTGCATACATGTTTTAATTCTTCTCCTACTTCAGGATTTCAGTGACTACATCTTTCGATGCTCCATCCGATCGCCAGTATTAGTCATTATTTCATTATCGTTCTCGCCGTTGTTATTTATCCTGAAAGAGGTCACGGACTCACCGAAGACCCCGCCGCCAGAAGACTCTCTAACTCAGCGGTTCTCAACCTTTTTACTGCTGCGACCCCTTGATAATATTTCCAAAGTTGTGGCGACCCCCAACAATAAAATTGATTGGGTTACTCCCCGTCACGGTTCCCGCATTTTTGCTACCGCTGTGATGCATTTTACTTAATCTACACGCATCATGTAAAATAGCATAATAAATCAGCAAAATAATTTTTTATTTTTTTGGGGTATAATTTTGAAAATTTGAAAAGTAAAATTTAGTAAATGAAATGTTTACTTGAAGTTTAATATTTATTGTGTATGTTGTACTATGACTACAATTAAGAGTTACAAATTTCAATGGCAGCTGCTAAATTTAAAGTTTAAACATTACTCAAGATTAAAGAAGAAAACAAAGCCAACAATATTATTTCAATTATAACATAAAAAATAATGGAGTTTCGCAATCCAAAGGAGAGCGTCAGTGAGAAGCAGTCTTGTTGTCAAGACCTTAAACCTCAAGACCAAGACCTTGAACCTCAAGACCAAGACCAAGACCAAGACCTTGAACCTCAAGACCAAGACCAAGACCAAGACTTTGAACCTCGAGACCAAGACCAAGACCTTGAACCTCAAGACCAAGACCAAGACCCAAAAAATCTCAATCAGGTCAAGGCTTCTAAATTGTCAAGTCGGAATATTCGCTATTTTAATGAAAACATGAGTCTTTTATTTTATTCAAGCAAATTAACTTTAAATGCAAACTGCAGAGAAATCCGAATTTGTATTCAAAAGTCCTTCATTGTATTGTATTGTATTGTATTGTATATGGGCATTTATAAAGCGCCTCTCGCGGTATATACCATTCAGAGGCGCTGAATGGTATATACCGCTGAATGGTATATACCATTCAGCGCCTCATGCAAACTATTATTCCAAATGCCTTTTGTATTTTATAAAAACCAATTCGCTCAGAATTTTCTGACTAAGACGTGACCTGTGGGGCCTCATTAAAAATTCCGCCATGCGGAAAAAATACGTTCTACAGGTGCTGAAGTCGCTGACACACACACAGAAGCTTTTCAAGCACTGGATGTAGGCTAAATGTACAGATAGCGAGTCCTTTTTAAATCTTCCCATGGTTTATCATACCGTCTGATACAGAATAACTGTTGCTGCTGCCAATGGGTATTCCTGACCAACAAGACTTGTATATATCCATAGATATTGGTCGTATGATGCAAGCAGGCTTGATACAGAATCCTTGAGTTCTGTTAAATGACTGTTCATATTGACAGCCGGTCTTGGTCTTGGTCTTGTGAGACCAAGACCAAGACTTTGAACCTCAAGACCAAGACCTTGAACCTTGAGGTTCAAGGTCTTGGTCTTGGTCTTGGTCTTGAGGTTCAAGGTCTTGGTCTTGGTCTTGAGGTTTAAGGTCTTGACAACAAGACTGCTAACTAATGTATATTTTAGAGACGGTGGTCTGGAGGAATACAAATTTACTTGACACTGAGCTGAAGTTGCATTTAAATTGAGCCAGGCTTCAGATAAAGCTAATTTAGAGTAGGGGGCCTATGCAGGAAGGAGGTATAATATTGAACGTGCATAGTAAGAACCGGGTGTTGTCTGTGTTTTTGGTGTGTGAATTTAGAAGGGGGCCAGGATTTGGTGGAAATCTCTGGAGAGTAGGATTAATACATGTATGGTGTTATGATTTGTAATTGCGTTTTCACTGTTTGACCGTTAGAGTTATGTAGAGTGGAAAGGTTGACAACTGATATGAAAGGCCGTCATACAGGGGGTGGGAAGGTTGACAACTGATATGGAATGCCGTCATACAGGGGGTTGGAAGGTTGACAACTGATATGGAAGGCCGTCATACAGAGGGTGGGAAGGTTGACAACTGATATGAAAGACCGTCATAGAGCGTAGGCTAAAGATAATTATTATTGACAAATACACGTGAAACAGTTTAGGGATGGAAAGTGCATGTAGTGGAGCTGATATGGCTGCTGGTATGGAGAGCAGAGACTGCCAGAGAGTTCATTTGATGCCGGTAATATTTTGTGCGATAGAACTATTCTATAGATGGTGCACACAAAATATGGAATGAAATCACCAGAACAGAAGATAAATCCACGAAGGGAGATCATGTGACCACATCAAAGAAGACGCCGAACGTTAGGAAAAGATTATTTAATTCAAAGGAGAACTTTCTTTCGCGCCTCCACTGGCTCCGGCTGACTGACCGACTGAGCTAGTAGGCTACTTAGCCCACAGTAGGTTAAAGGAAGCTGTATGGCGCAACATTTCTTTTAGATCCTCGAGGCAGCCATTCCTAGGGATTGTTCATGTAGATTTGTTTACTTTTATTTGGTGCATGTGTCAAAGTTTGTCGCAATTTGAAATGTGTAATGCGACGGTAGATAGCCTACAATAACTAGCCTAACCACGTGTACGTGTAAGGCGCTCATTGCTTGATCGTAGAGGCGTAGGACTTTTCTGGCCAAAACAAGACTGATCTCATAGCTACATTCGTATCTTCTGTCCGCGGTGTTTTAGGTCCCTGCCCTCAACCCACATCAGTTGACTGACATTGTGATACACAGCCCTAGGCTATAATTATTATAAATGCCTAAATTTATTACGCGAGACGTGTGTGATAATGTTAGGCTATATTGGTTCGGAGGTTAATTTTTCATAAAAGTTCAAAGTGTCGAGCGCCATATGATACGATGGAGAGGTTCGCAGAGGACAGCTGTACAGATCCGCAGACCCTATGCTAATATTGGTCGCCTTGGCCGAACCTTGTGCCTCCAGCGGCGTCACTGACAACGCCGCACGGTTCTCGATGGACACTGGCGCCACGTAGCGAGTGTTCTGGCGGAAGCTAGTTCTCGGGCCCGAGTAACTGTTCGATCGGCGGATGGCTGGATGCTGTGGATGGTGACAGAGGCTGCCCTGCGACAGGGACACGATGCTGTAGCGCTTGCACGAGGGACTTCCTTCGAGACGCTGTAGACGGACAAGGTCAATCGGCTGACCGCACAGACCAAAGTCCGGCTTGAGCTCTTTCGACTTCCGGTATCGTCTGCAGGAAACGTAAATGCAAATGGCGGCGAGAACGATTGCAAGTGGACATGTTACGCAGATCAGAATCAAGATGCTCTTCGTTAGACCTGAAACGATAACAAAAACCGCTTGAACTGTCTCATACTGTAGAGGTTGGGTTTGAATTTATGAGCTGTAGATAGTAGATCCTATCGAAATCACATGAACAGTTGGAATTGAATTTCACTTTCTTAAGAAAACCCACGCACTTCTGGTGTAGGCCTGTTGTTTTATATAGATGAAATATTTGTAATTGAAATATTAGGCCTACTCAACACAGTTGTGCAGTAGCAAACAATACATGCACCTGTTGATGTGGCTTCAACTAGCCTACGGATTTAGGAACTTTCGGAAGTAAATTCAAAAACATATGACTATAGATATATATTTACGATTATGATATTATGTGCGAAAGTTAAGGTTTGTAAAGTTTAAAGGCATGGCCACACGTGTCTTGGTACTAACAGTATAATTATGAGCTTCTCGACGCCATCCCTTTAAGTAGGGCCTAGGCCTATCCTACAATTCGTGCGATCTTTGCAGTCGATACTTCTTAAATTATGTATATCCATGTGTGTGTGTATATGTAGGCCTATGTATATATATATATATATATATATATATATATATATATACATACAGACAGACAGAGACAGAGACCTAGGAACTACTATGTGCTTACATCCATCCTCATCGCTGTGGTCGTAAGCGCCGCAGTTGGGGACACGGTTGCATCGTAGTGATTTGGCGATGCAGTATCGAGGCAGACGGTTGCACAGTAGACCGGATGTGTCGATACAGTACTCGCCTCCCTTGCAATGGAACTCCGTGCACGGCTCTTCTATTCAACACAACAACACTGACTATTCACTGCACAATTATCTTGCACGGTGACGGATAGGACAGACGGAAGGACGAACAGACGGAAGGACGAACAGACGGAAGGACGAACAGACGGACGGACGCAGATAAAGACGGACGGACTATAGGAAAGATCAAATGACGAGAGGACGGACAGAAAGACATGCACGATAGGACAGAACGACGTAGAGATGACAGGACAGACAGATAACAGGACGGAAGAACTGATGACAGGAAAATAGGACACATCACAGGACGGACGGAAAGACAGAAGAAACGAGGGATGGTAAACAGACATGTAATTATAGGCCGTCGATGCATCAATCAATCAATCAATTAGACATTTATATAGCGCGCTCTTCAAGGCAACTATTCAGAGGCGCTCCCAGTCCAACCTCGACGAAAGAGAACAGCCTTAAGAGCAGAGAAGAAAGAGGTGGAGGAGTCTCGAGGGAGAGACCGCAGTCCAACAGGAAGGCCATTCCAGATAGTGGGACCGGCAACGGAGAATGCTCGCTGCTGCATGGTTGCAGTGCGAGCGAAAGGAACATGTAAGTCACCGCGGGCGGTGGAACGGAGTGAACGGCGACCAAGAAGTGCGGACGCTGGAAAACAGAGCTCACGTAGATAGAAAGGAGCGCGGCCAAGCTGACACTGCCAGACAATAGAAGCAACCCGGTATACTATGCGTTGCGAAAAAGGAAGCCAGTGGAGGACGTCACGCATGTAGTCAGACACGTGACCAAACTTAGGGATGCGCCCAACGAGGCGCGCAGCAGAGCGTAGAACGCGTTCAAGGCAATGCAGTCGAGTGTGAGGGAGACCAATATAGAGAGAACAGCAGTAATCAAGTCGACAGGTAATGAAAGCATGAACGAGAGTAGCTGCGTGTTTGGAAGAGAGAGAGCGGGAGACCACACGGAGCTGACGTAACTGGAAATAACAACCCCGGCTCAGCTGCGAAATATGCTGGGAGAGGGTGAGTTCAGAGTCCAAGGTGACACCAAGGTCGCGGACAGAAGTGGAGAAGACGACATTAGGGAATTCAGTAGCAAGGCTAGCAAGATCAATCTTATCAAGTTGCCTGCGAGTACCCAGCCATATATATTGGGTCTTGGAGGGGTTCAGACGGAGGCGGTTAGAAGACATCCAGGCTACCAATGAGTCAGTGGAGAGGCACATAAGGCGGACTGCAGTGGCGGCATCAGAGGCAGAGCAATGAGTGTAAGCCTGTACATCATCAGCATAAAGCTGGTTAGACAGAGAGCAGGAAGTAAGAAGATGGCAAAGATCCGAGGTGAAAATAATATATAAGAGGGGACCCAAAACGGAACCCTGAGGAAGGCCGATCCGGACTGGGACCCAAGTGGACCTAGTGGAACCATAAATAACAGAAGATGAGCGGTTGTGTAAATAGGAGGCCAGCCATTCTAGGGGCTTTCCAGAAAGGCCAAAAGATGTGGATAGACGGAGGAGGAGGATGTCATGATCGACCGAGTCAAAGGCTGCTGTGACGTCAAAGAGTGCGAGCAGAGAGACTTGGGAGCGGTCGATGGCGCCATAGAAGTCAGAAAGAAGCCGGAGGAGGAGGGTTTCAGTGGAGTGACCCTTACGGAAGCCAGATTGATGCACCGGAAGTAGGTTATTTCCATCAAGGTAAGCTAACAGTTGCTGAGCAATCAACTTCTCAATAATTTTAGAAATAAATGATACATTGGCTATTGGCCTAAAGTTAGCAGGATCTGACGAGTCAAGTCCAGCTCTCTTGAGGATCGGCGTGACAATCGATCTCTTCTGCGAGACCGGAAGATCGGCGTCACGGAGCGAAGAATTGCACAGGAGGGTCAGGAAGGGAAGAAGCACGTCGATGTAATCCTGAAGCAAGAAGGGAGGAAGGGGGTCAAGCTCGCAGGATTTCGCAGCTGAGGCCAGGATGACGCCGCGGAGCTCTAGGCAGGAGATCTCATGCAGAACTGAGAGTCGGCAGTCGGTCTGAGGAAACTCAGGCGGAGGAAAGCCAGCGGTGTCGTTACGAACCGATTGAACTTTGGCGGTGTAGTGGTTCAGGAAGTCGGTTGCGGTGAAGGATGGATCACCGGCCGTTGGTGCCGATCGATGGCATGGGTTGGACGATGAGAAAAGCGGAAGCAGAGCAGGCGGCGGCGATTGGCGATGGCTGGGGAGGAGATAGCGAGGGACAGAGAGAGGGAAAGAGGGCGTGAGGAAGCCGTTGGCATCGCAGTCTACTGGGGACAAAATCGCGGCTACCATTGCCTCCATAGGCTATTTACGATGCAAGCGAAGAAGATATTCACAGAAATTACTGTTGTTGACGAATGACACGATGACGAAAGATATTCACTTTGACTTTAATTGTTTACGCCAAACCGGAATCGTATACGTTCGTGCACGACAGATTGGGTTGTCGCGTGTGTTTCGGCTTCGAGGTATTAAGCCAAAGTCTGTTAGATTGTGCAGTTGCTCGGCGTCAAGAACTAAGCCAAGAAAATGAATTGATTCAACGTTTCGACGCAGTCGTTCAGAGAAAACTGCTAAAGCATCTTGGACCAACATAGACTGGTTGTTTCTAGGGTAAGCCGTGGAGGAGCAAAGGCATGGATAACGTCTATGAATAATGTCTGATTGTTTTAGGTAGTTGGGCAGTGGAAGAACATTTGATTTGGTTATAGGATGCGAGACAATAGTTTCAGCAACGGGACAAACAGAGATACACAGGACAAGGAGAGAAGGACAAGTCACAGATACTCGATGAGAAATTGAGGTTAAACGAAGTCCACGTGACTATTCGTCTGTTATCTGTAGTCCAGATAACAGACGAACAGTGCAGTAGCAGTGACTGTGTGAGTTACAGTGAATAACAATAATACGTTCAGGCATTTTCAGTCCGTATAGAGATTGAAGTACACGCACAATAATATTGTAGGCTACTTGCATACAGCAACGGTTGTTAGGCCTATGTCTCGTCTATTTAACTGACGCAAGTCTACACCCTTAGTACAAGTATTGCCAATCTGCTCATGAGATTCTCACTCAGTTGAATCAATTCTTATTCACCGCTCACCACATCGTCTTCCGAATTTCACAGACGTGTGCAGTTCAGAAGAGCCGGGAAGATGATCAGAATTTCACTTGTCTGCTAAATTCGGGAGATGATGTTAAAATCTATGGGAAGATGTGTTAAAAGCAAGGACGTTGCAGAAAAGTCCCGTCTATGATGCTTAGAATTGTTGGAGGCCGTGGGGCGGGGGAGGGCCTATATACTATCGCATTGACTTCCCAGAATTCTTTCGCGACAAAACAAATGAACTCAAACAATATTCATGATGACAACATTGACTGCTTTAAATAAGCGTGAGCATACGAACAGACTTCATAAAGTTTTCATCTTGTTGCATAATGCATATATGTAAGCCCTATATATGTATTCTGTATATATATGGATAGGGTGATGATAGGCCTAGTATCTACATAGGCGTAAGTAGTAGAGAACCGTGCTATCTGGCGATTTTGACCAATCCTAGGTTCAAATCGCCACCTACTAGGTTCAAAAACAGTTTTTAACCTTTGCCATAGGTTAAAAAATCCACGCCATGCACAAACCTATAGACACGGGTAAAATAATATCAACCAATAACCAGGTAAAATGCCAATAGTTTCAACCCGCCATACACAAACCTATAGATATGGGTAAACAACCAATAACCAGTTTCTATCATGACTAGACTAGAAAATATTTTCACAGTTCTACTTAAAGGAACACCATCTCTATATAAAATGGAATACTCGAAGAAAACTGTTATCGAATTAAGAAAAATCGCCAAGCAGAGCGGCTTGGTTGGATATACGAGACTGCGGAAAGCGGAGTTGATTGCTAAAATTGAAGCTAACGAGGCTCAAACACTAACCCCCTCACATTTTGCGCCAATCTCACCTAATACCAGTTTGCAGATTGAAATCCCAACACAAACACCCACACCAACCTCAACAGCACGAAAAGTATACAACAAAACTATGTCAGCGATTAATACATGTGCTAAGGTGATTGAAAGGAACATACCTAAGCAACCAATGAAAATCGTAAAGGAGAACTTTGGGGTAATGCAAACAAAAATTACTTCATATTTTAGGAAAATAATTAATAAACCAAAGTTTGAAATTCATCAAACGGCTTCAGCTATCAAGGGCTTCACGAAACAATACACGGTAGAGGGAGCTAAGGGTATTGATGCCACATCTTTTCTTAACACCGTTCGAGCACAGACGATTGACTTGTTGTTAAAAAATCGTCAGACTAAAGTCAACTTTGTCCTTTCCTGCACAATGGAGCGTGTTGATATGAAGACTGGAGAAGTGGATGCTAAAGATTTTCCATTCGTTTCAAGGACTGTGGTGATTCTAGACTCCACCGATGTTAGTGAAATTTATAACAACGCGAAAGATAAAATTATTGAGTCGATGGCTACCTTCCAGATGCGCGGTAGTAACTGGAGACTTAGAGCGGTTCAAAAATTAGATATCAACACGGTTGTTTATAAACCGCTGAAAGGTAGTTCTTACATTCCACTACCAAAATGTTTGGCGAGTAAAAAGGGAATTATTAATATGAAGAACGAAGACGAAGAATGTTTCAAGTGGTGTGTAACGAGAGCCTTAAACCCTGTTGTGAGAGATTCAGAAAACATTACGAAAGTCTTAATCAAGCAGTCTGAGGAACTTAATTGGTCCGGTATCGAATTCCCAGTAGCAGCGGATGCTAACGTGATAAGCGGGTTTGAGAGAAATAATAATGTTAGTATTAATGTTTTTGGTTATGAGAAAGATGTTTACCTGTTCCCACTATATTTATCAAAGCATGAGAACGATAGGTGTGTAGATCTATTACTCATTTCTGAGGGAGAAAAGAAGCATTATTGTTGGATAAAGAACTTTAACAGATTGATGGCGGTTCATAACGCAAACTCAAACTCATACACTTCGATGCACTATTGTAAAAGATGTTTGCAGGGATATAGAGATGTAGGTTCGCTTCATAAACACACCGAGTACTGTTCCCAACACGAAGCTCAAAAGATAGAACTTCCAGAACCGGGAACTATGTTGAGTTTTAAAAATTATTATAGAAAGATGAGGGTCCCCTTTGTAGTTTACGCCGATTTCGAAAGTTTTATTAAGCCTATAGACACTTGTCAACCAGATCCTAACACGTCCTACACCAACAAATATCAAAAACACATTCCAAGTTCTTTCTGTTATTACATAAAATGTTTCGATGATGACTTATATTCGAAAGCCCCCGTAATGTTCACAGCGAAGAACGAAGGCGATGATGTAGCGCAGATATTTATAGACACTCTTATAGACGATATAAAAGATATTTACAAGCGATTTAAATTTCCGAAAGACATGATATTTGGGAAGGAAGACAAGGAGTTATACGACTCAGCTACTGTTTGCCACATTTGCGAAGGTGAACTAGGCGATGATCGAGTTCGAGACCACTGTCATTTAACTGGAAAATATAGAGGAGCCGCTCATAAAATTTGTAATCTACGCTATAGAGTCCCTAAGTTTATCCCAGTACTGCTACATAATTTATCCGGATACGACAGTCATTTATTCGTAAAGAAACTACGAGGCGATGATAATGAAAAGATTAACTGCATTCCTTGCAACGAAGAAAAGTACATCTCATTTAGCAGAGAAGTTGTAGTTGATAAGTTTGTGGGTAAAGAAGATAAGGAAGTAGAGGTTAAACGTGAATTACGTTTCATCGATAGTTTTCGATTTATGGCTTCGAGTCTCGACGCTTTATCGAGGAACCTAAGCAAAGACCAGTGTAAAAATATAAGCAAGCACTACTCTGGTAATCAGCTCGATCTCTTGTTTAGAAAAGGAGCGTATCCTTACGATCACGTTGATTCCATCGATCGCTTGAACGAAACAGAACTACCACCAAAGTCGGCATTCTATTCGAGACTTAGCGACTCGGACATTAGCGATGAAGACTACAACCATGCACGGGCGGTATGGAACGAATTCGGATTTAAAACATTTAGAGAATACCACGATTTATATAACCTGTCCGATGTTCTCCTGCTCGCCGACGTGTTTGAGAATTTTAGAGACGTGTGCTGTGAGAACTATGGCCTAGACCCCGCTTGGTATTATACTTCTCCGGGGCTTGCTTGGGACGCCGCATTAAAGTTGACTGGAATAGAGTTGGAGTTGTTGAGCGATTATGATATGATACTAATGGTTAAACACGGGATAAGAGGCGGTGTTAGTACAATTTCACATCGTTATGGGCAGGCGAACAATAAGTACATACCCTCGTTTGATGATAGCAAGCTTTCATCATTTATAACCTATTTAGACGCTAACAATTTGTATGGATGGGCGATGTGCAAGAATCTACCAACTCACAGGTTCCGGTGGATGGGTAATGATGAGCTAAACGACTGGAGATCAACGCCGAGTATATTAGAAGTGGATTTGGAATACCGAAGAGATTTGCACGATCTTCACAACGACTATCCTCTTGCCCCTGAGAATATTACACCCGAATCTTCAACTGTGTCTAAACTCATTCCAAACCTGAACGATAAAGTAAAGTACATAGTCCATTACGAAAATTTAAAGCTGTATGAAAGCCTAGGTTTGAAGATAACCAAAATTCATCGCGGAATTAAGTTTGAAGAAAGTGCCTGGCTGAAAAAATATATCGATCTAAATACCAGCCTGAGGACCAGAGCCACCAACGATTTCGAGAAAGACTTTTTCAAACTAATGAATAATAGTGTGTTTGGGAAGACGTGCGAAAATATAGAATCTCGAGTAGACATAAAACTAGTTTCCAGCGAGAAGCAAGCCATAAAACTAGCGGCGAAAACGAGCTACGACACTCGAACTATTTTTGATGAAAATCTAATCGCCATTCATATGAAACGTACGAAACTATATTACAACAAGCCTATATATCTCGGTATGTGTATTTTAGACTTGAGCAAGACGATCATGTACGATTTCCACTATAATTACATCAAGAAAAAGTATGAAGATAGAGCAAAGTTACTTTTTACGGATACGGATTCTCTAGCTTATGAAATTAAGACCGAAGACTTCTACGCCGATATAGCGCCCGACATTAGAAGTAGGTTCGACACGAGCGACTATCCTAAGGACCATCCATCCGGTATAGAAACTGGTATCAATAAAAAGGTTATTGGTATGTTTAAAGATGAAGCGGGAGGAAAACAGATCGAAGAGTTTGTAGGTTTGAGGTCGAAGTTGTATTCGTACAAGATGGCTGGAGTAGACCATAAGAAATGTAAAGGTGTGAAAAAGAACGTCGTCAAGAAATCTATCACTCACGAAGATTTTAAAGACTGCTTGTTCACCAAACGAGAACAATCGAGAAAGATGAATGTCATTCGATCCCACCTACACGATATCTACACCGAAGAAGTCAACAAGGTGGCTCTTTCAGCCGACGACGACAAACGAGTGATTCAGCAAGACGGTGTCCACACTTTAGCTTACGGACATTATTCGCTTCATCAATAAGAGTATTAGTCGAATATTAAAATGAGTTCTGCAACTGTGAAAAACATAGATGTTGAAGGCGTAGTTCTTCCAAATCAACCGTTAACGAATTTTGAATTATTGGATGCTGCTAAGAAACTAAATATCAAGAATTTTAGAGGAGTTTTTCTACGAGATACCCTACCGAAAAAACCTAGACGGAATGAGTGTGGGATATTGAATTTAGACGATTCTAATGGGGTAGGCCGGCACTGCGTCAGCTTTTTTAAGAACGGTAACGAGAAACTTTATTTCGATAGTTATGGACTACCTCCTCCTACGGAATTAGTAAAGTATTTACACGGTCCAGTGTTTTACAACAGCGAGCGAATACAGCCGGATAACGAAGTGTTTTGCGGTCATTTGTGTTTGTATGTACTGAAGAAAACGTGCAACAATGGTTGTAAATTTCAAGAAGTTATAAACGAATTATATTAAATAATATCGTCTATTAAAAAACAATGCCAGTAGATAAATTTGGACATACAGATTCAGGATCTACGCAAAGAATAATTGCCGGTGGTGTTACTCTTAGTCAAGTAAATGCTAGTTTCCTTCGAATGTATGGAGCAAACCCGGCGACTGGAAATCTAAATATGAGCGGCCACACGATAAAAGGTCTACCTACGACGAACGTTTCGGAAGCAGGAATGGATGAGGCTCTAAGTCGAGGACAAGCCATAGATTTGTTAACGAATCGCGCCGATGTACCGTCCAACGATAATCTAAAAGTGTCTAAAACCGGTGATACCATGACTGGTGACCTATTCTTAAGCATCGGTAGGGACCTTAAGCGGGCGATAGGATGTAAGGATTTAGTTGGAAATAAAGTTTTTAATATATTGTTAGGAAATACAACGAATAAAATAGAAGGTCGATTAAACCAACCAATTACATTACAATCAACGGATGGATTTCGTTTTGGAATAAATAATGAAACCGCCTTAGAGATGGTTAAGTCGACGGGTCAGTCTAAAATAAATGTGTATAAGCCCATCTTTATGCATGGCACACACATTACGGGTCTACGCGATCCTAGCGGCGATGGCGATGCAGCGACTAAAAAATATGTCGATACGACCGCAGTCGGACCCGCGTTTAGCGTTTACACTATATCTCAACAAGCCATACTCGCTGCAACTCACACAATAGTTTCTTTCGATAGTGTAAGATTCAATACCGATAGTAGTGATAACAGTACAGGACCGACTCGTTTCACTCCTGGTAAAGCCGGATACTATATCGTTACGACGTACATAGAATTTTGTAGCGCGAGTAATACCGCTTTTGCTAACGTCTTCCTATATAAAAACGGGGTGTCGCACATGCAAATTGCGGGTGGAGGGGGTACGGGAATTGCGCATAACAATTCAACCGGTAGTACTATAGTTTTTCTAACCGGTACCGATTACCTCGAGATATTCGTTTACTCGTCCATCGCCACACCCATAATAGCTAGAGACTTTTCAGCGGCATTCTTGCGACCATTGTGATCGCTTATCAGCATTACTGTAGCAGAGGAGGTCGTGCAATTATACATTTACGATACATAGATTGCAGAATTTAAATAAAAATCTATTTAAATTCTTATAACTAACAGGTGCTCTCCTCACTACTGCTACTCTCATGCACCGTAATAGCGTATCTTTTTCTCCATACTCTTCCATCAAAGTTCTTTATAATTTTACCGATTGTCCTATGTGCTCTTGCGGCTTTGAACAATGACGGATACTCTACAACTTCACCCGTTTCCAAGTCTAAGATAGTAACAGCTATTGGATTCCTTCTTATTTCTCTAAGATACATGTATCTCGGATCGATCTCATTTCGCTCTTTCTCTGGTTTCTTCATGTCTGGAATTATTCCTTTCTCAACGAGCACACTTATAATTTCAGCTTTTTTCATATAACTCGAGCCTACTAGCCCATGTTCCTTCATTAACGATTTCAGTTCTGGGAGTTTCATTTTAGATTAGAAAATATTTTCTTTAATATACTACGCTCATTTTCTGTCCATCCGACTGGAAGTTTAGCAACTTATCCGAAATTATAACCGCGTAACCTTGCGTATCAGCGGGGACTGCGGCGCTAAAAGTAGCTTTGATTTGGATATCGACGACCGACGATTTCAGTCTTTCCGATTGTTTACTAACATCGAAAACTATGAGCGGATATAGATCTTTGTAATCGGCTGGAGTGATGTTGCTTTGCGTAATCAACGGATCCATTCCGTAGAACTTTTCGCTGAACGACGCCGCGTCTCTATAAGCTCTCGAAAATTTCTGGTTGGGAAACGATAGGTCGTAGTCGACCGCGGGATATCTCTCTTGATTCATCATGACGTACATGTTTTTGAGGTTGCAATGATCGAAAATCGAGGGGTTATGTTCTTGGTTGCCGTCGCTTCGATCGGTTTGAAATCCGACGACTATCCACCTAGGTTTTTCAGGAGCCGTCTTAACGCTAAGACGCCAACTAAAAGTATTCGATTGAGGCACCCCTATTGTATCGCATTGACGCGCTCGATACGCAACGGGTACCGATGCTTTCGATTCGATAGTTTTGTACAATTGCATCTTCTCCATATCCGCCGGAGTAACGTGCGGCATAAACCACGAGATTTTCTCGACGTCGACTTTCCCAGCATCCGCGGCAGCGAGTCTAAAAATAGCGTCGTTGTCCGATTTGCGAACCATCGTTAGCGTGTGCTTAAAACCGTACACTATTTTATCGTAATCCTCGCAGAATCCGAAAATATGTTTAAGGGGTACTACGAAACTAAACGTTCCCTTAGTCGTTGGTTTTTGAATAAGATACGCTTGACGAGTCGCGAAACCCGCATTATCCGCTATAACCGCGGTTGCCCCAGTATCTTTGCACCATAATTGATTAAGACCTTGCGCTTTGGCGAAGTCGTCTGGATGTTTAAGCAAACCCAGCATCGTCGTTGCTTGGCCTGGGTGAAATACCGTTTCGATATCTTGATTCGATAGGGAATACGCGATTTGGCTGAAAAGATGCAAGAGTCCATTATTCGCGAGGGCTACAGCGTTAGCATTAGCGTACGCCGTTCCATCCGCTTTGACTAACCTACCTTCGAAAAGCAGGTAAGATTCGGCGGGATGGCAAAATAGATCTTGAGTTTCGATATTTATGCGAATCTCGCCGGGTGTGTTAAAAGTCGTTCTCGCTGCCGGTTCGTATTCGTGCCATTCGTATTTTTCAATTCCTTCGTCGACCTCTGTGGGTGCTGTAATGTTTAGAATATTCGATTGCATTTTAATTACTAAAGATTATTTATTTAAACTCACGCGAGTTTCAATCCCGCTCCGTTTTTGTTGAGACCACGCACTAGATCTCGAATGGACACGGCATTCGAAGAAGGTCTGTTAAGTCCGTCACCGGCTAGTATCTTATTAATATCAGTAGTTCCTACATCGTTATCGATTAGCCGCGCTAAGATAGCCGCATTCGATTGCGTAAGCGCTGGTATCGTTTCGACCTTTTGGTTTTTGACTACGTGAGGCGATAGTGCTAAGGAAGCTAAGAGTTTAGCCGCGGTTTTATCCATCAATCGCTTACCAACCTCTACGGTGGTATTCTTTCCAACTTCTAGCGCCTTTTTAGCCAACTCTCTCGCGGCGTCTTTACCCGCGCTAAGGGCGGATGATGCGGCTCGTTTACCGACATCTGAAGTGAAGAGCTTCTTGAAAACTCCCGTAATAGAATCCATTATTCCCGCTCCTCCTATAACGTGTTTTCTCTTAATTCTTCTATTAGCGATGACGAGCATGTTTTATAATCGCAACATTAAGTTTTTATACTGTTCTTTACCGATCTCTTTTTGTCGTAATAGTTCATCGCATATACCGACGATCTCGTTTCTCACTCCCGTATTACCCGCGTCGTAGCTAGCGAAACGCAGACTCAACATTTCTACTAAAGCATTAGGATCTTGTGGAATTACAACGACTCCATTACCCGTCTTCGGCGTCTGTTTTCCAGACTTCATTTCCCATATCGGTTTAATGATGTTTATATACTTTTCACTTCTTGACGATTTTGGTTTACTCGGATTCTTAGGTTGCCTCATAGCATTCGTCGCGTCTAGAATCTCGACGTAATCGGACATATCGTTGTCGTCGTAAATCGAACTGTTCGGTTTAGCCATAGTCACTAGCTCCCAAAGTCCTGGAGTACCTGTATAAGTCTTCTCTCCGACTATTATATCGTCGTTCTGGAACGATACGCGTGTGTCTCCGATATAAAATTTCCCGTCTTTTTTTGAATTTAGACCGAACGTCGTATCGGTAGACTTTTTATTAGAAGCGTATTGGGACAAGTATTTCGTTGCCACATCTCCTAATTCTAACATTCTAACGTCTTCTACGGGATCCTCGTAAGCCTCTATCGAGGGATACTGTGGAAGCTGTATGGCTTTTAACGACGACGATATCGACGCGGGAAGCGCTTTTAGAGCGTTAGTCGTGGCTGCTGAGTTTTCCTTAATAGTTGATAACAAAGCGTTTTGTTCTTTCGATAAGGTCGATTGCGAGTCTACGATCGGCTTGTACAACTTTACCAATTCTCGCTGCAATCCTATATCGCCTAGTTTCTCGGATAAATAATCTCGTTGAATGTTTTTCTTCGTCTTCAGAAACTCTTCGACGATAAAGTCTCTTTTGGCTGGATCGTTAATCTTTAGAAATGACATTTTTTAAATAGGTGGTATAATGTTTTAAAGCGTTTTTGGAACACGCGTTAAAACATTGAAATGGAACGAACGTGATTTTTACGTTTTTACGTTTATGTTCTACGTTTTACGTTTTACGTTTTACGTTTTACGTTTTATGTTTTACGTTCTTCGTTTTTCATCGATTTCCCAAACGCATCCTTCAACGACTCGGCTATAGTTTCTCGATTTTCTGATTTTCTGATTTATTCTTTCATTTCGTTAAATTTAACGCGTTCGTTTAGAATTAACGAGTATTCCTCATCCGAAATATTACCGTCTTCCAAAGATTTCGAGATGTAGTGACTGATGGCGTTGAGTCTCGCTTCGGCTAACGTTTTAATACGTTCGTGCTTCTCCGCCTTTGGTGTGAGCTTTCTGTTGATCACACGTCCGATCACGCTGAAAACACCCGCTCCAACCGCCAGTGTTTGTAGACCTATCGCGATAGGTGCCGCGACTATCGTAGACAGAACCGTGATCGCTGAAGCCTGCGAGCCTAACGCTACTAGAGTCGATATACCGTCTACTATGTTGATAAACCTAACGCCTTTACGATACTTTTTACCTAGAGTCTCTCTTTTTTTGAGTTCCCGCTCGAGCTCTTGTTGAATTTCAGTGATTTTCGAAAGTCGGAAAGCATGGGCGCTTCCATCGATTTTCAGTGGGATCTCCATTCTTTTTATAATTATAGGATATTATTTTTAAACTGAGATGTAATTAACGAAACATAACGAATCGCCTTCGATTATACTAACTACGGAATCCGAGTCGTTTTGAATAGTAATTTCGATGTCTTCTACTTGTCCGATAACGACTCCATCTCGTAGACTGCAGCCGCTCGCTTCGATTTCCTGTCTAAGCGAAACTAAACACGATCCTTTTGTCATTCGAACTCCTAGTCCTAGCGCTACCGTAGCTGTTTCTCTAGGTTGAATCGTTATCAGTTGTTGCGTAAAAATCTCCCATCTTAGTCCACCCAGTTGTCTGCAGGGTGTATGCGTCACTTTTTTCAACGTCCAACGCACCTCTTTCGGTTGGGTTCTAACTTCGACCCGTCGAGTGGGTCTCGTTATAAATTTATGGATAGGCCTGTTGAATCCTGACATTTTATTTATACGAGGATTATTTTAAAGCAACATACCGAGAATCGGAATATCTCGGAAAGGCGAATTAGGACCTAGTATAAGCCCGCTACCTGTTTGCATATACAGCCCGCTACCCGTTTTCATATACAATCCCGTTCCCACCGTACTACCTTTCGCCCACGGAGACAGATACAACCCATTTCCATCCGGCCTTACTTTACAAGCCATGCCGCCTTTTTTAACGTACACTACTCCCGATCCGCTTATTTTATCTACAAGTTTCGATGTAGCCGCGGAACCTAATCCGCTTAAAGCGCCTTGTGCTAAACTAGGGATTACGCTAGAAAGAAGAAATTTTCCGGCAGTAGCTAGAAATGGTAATATAGCTCCGATAAAACCGCCTTCGACTTTCATATTATGCCGTAGTTGCGTTTTACTCATTTTAATCGTCACACCCTTTCCGGTCTGGCAAGCTTTCTTCATTTTGTTAATTTGCGCTTTCGTAAAACCTAAGACGTGGTCTCCATCCATATCATCGTGAGATAGTCTAATACTAACACCATCCGCTCCCGCTTCAAGCGCTCGTTTAATCTTGTCTTTTTGCCCGTCCGAAATATTAACACAGAATTTTGCGTACTGAGTCATTTTATATATAACTAAGATAAACTTTTAAGTCTTCACACTTCTCTAATATGAAACTTGATCGACATCGCTTCCCCTCTAATGTTAATTAGTTTTCCATTTTGGTCGGTAAGTCTCGTTTCCATCGATGAAATCGTATTCATCGTAACGGGGAGATAAATTAAATTAGCCGGGATTTGGATGATCTTATAACCAGGTCCAACGGTAGGGAAAAACGAATATATCACGTTCGTCGTCGATCCATTCGAGTACGAACCCCCGATTATGTCGCTAGTTACTCGAAAGCTGTCTATGTTCATTATGTTCACGATGTGCTCCGATTCGTTATACCCGGATATGTATAGACGACTTTCGAAACCTAGAACGGTTCTAATCGAGTTCGCGGTTCTAAAATCGACCTCGTAATTCTGCGCGATAGTCAACACCGCCTTCAACGTGTTGGTGTTTGCTTCTAACGTAATGCGATATTCTTCGTTTCCGGCATCGTAATGGCCGTTCTCTTTCATGATTTTCTTCACGTAGTCGTTTATATCCTCGAGCTCATAGGACCCTTCCGGAATATCTACGTCGAACCACGTCACGCCATTGTCGGGCGAATACCGGAAGTTGTTGTTGCTCGCGTCTATGTTAGGAAACACGTAGTAAGTATACAAATCGACTAGAGCCATTTCATACTTTTTGGTTTTATCTAGTTCGATTACAGGATTGTTCCTCGTTATTATTCGTGCGGTTCTGTCCTTTTCGTTACCCACTAAAATGTAAAACGACGATTTAGGATTCGTGTTAGTCGCAGTCTGTGCTGTGTTCACCTGTATCTTCACGAGGAGTTCTTCCATTTTTACTAGTATATTATATTATTTTAATTCAGGGATGTAAAATTCATCTAATCCACAACGGTATTTACCGCTGCTCCTTTCACTCGGTAAGTCGATAACTACGAATTGATGCGGTTGTTTCCACGACTCCACGCATAGTTTTTTAAATTCCTCTATAGACATGTCCGTACTTACATGATCGTTGTAGATATGGGAAACGTTCTTCATGTCTTGGGGAAATAAACAAATAAAGTTTGCGTTCTCTCTGATAGTCTGCCTAGGCAATTTAAAATAATTCTGGGCGAGGTACAAACAGTCGACGTTACTATGCCTGCCCCTGATATAATACGTTTCGCATTTGTTCTGCTTTTCTAATTGTAAATCATCAAAAATCATCAAGTTCTTCTTGTCACGGCTCAACTCTCTCGGATCCGGTACATCGTTCGCGGATTCGTAAAATCTGCATTCGATATCCGACTTGTCTCTTAAATTTTTCGCTATCTCTTCAACAACGCATGCTGGAGAAATATTAGACCTCATTATCTCATCTCGAATGTTAAACAGCTCGATGATCGTTTCTTTTGGTAGTTTTTCTTCGAATGCCTTCTTAAGAATTTTGTACTCCGGTTGAAATAGAGATTTTCCGAATACTTGCAAATTGTCATAGTCGAGCCATCCGGGTCTCAAAAGTAAGTTTAACAATAACGTCGTCTTACCACATCCCGATTTTCCTACTATTACACCCCTTATACTTTTAGGTAATAGGTTGATATTAAATCTTTTCGATTGTAAATCGTTCCACGTTAAGTCTTTCACTTCCATTTTAAATATATAAAAGTTCTATATTAAAACTGAAATGTATTGCGTAAAGTGTAAAAGACAGACCGAAACAAAAGATATACAAGATGTCGTGGCTAAGAATGGGAGACCCATGCAACGAGGTGTATGCGTTGTATGTGGGAAAACAAAAACTCAATTCGTAAAAGGAACCACTGCGAAAGGCGGAGATGTAGTTGGTTCGTTGAATGCAGCCACTAGTAAGATAAAGTTACCTTGGGCTAAATATCCAGGTGAGATGCATCTTCCAGGTCACTCGTTTACAGGACCCGGGACAAGACTAGATTTGAGACTGAATCCCGACGGCACTCCTAAAGATTGGAGTAACCCCATCAACAGAGTAGATAACGCGGCTTACCATCATGATTTGGCTTACGATCGACACACTGATACGGCTTCTAGGAATGTTGCCGATAGAGCAATGATTAATGATTTGAATAATATTCCTAATCCTACTATCCGAGAGCGTATGGAGAGAGCGGTAGTTAAACCTATATTGTCTGTTAAATCGAGTCTCGGGTTAGGTTTAAAAAAAGCCCCGACCCGAAATGGACTGATCAATTAGCGGATGAATTGCATAAACCGGTAGTAAAACATTTTAGAAAGAGAAAAGTGTACGTTAGTGGGATAGATGAGATATGGGCTGCTGATTTAGTTGATATGCAAGCCTTCGCTAAAGAAAACGATGGTGTGAAATACCTATTAACCGTTATAGATGTTTTTTCCAAGTACGGATGGATTATACCCTTGAATGATAAGAGTGGGAAATCTACAGCAAGCGGTTTCGTGAAGATACTCGAGAGCGGACGAAAACCTGTTAAATTATGGGTAGATAATGGGAAAGAGTTTTATAACAAAGACGTAAAGAATTTTCTCGAGCTGTACTCTACTGTGAATGAAGAAAAATCTTGCGTAGTCGAGAGATGGAATAGGACGATGAAAGATAAAATGTTTAAGTACTTTACAGCTAATTCGACGAGAAGATATATCAACGTTTTAGACGGAATGGTTAGTAATTACAACAATACAAGACATTCTTCCATTAAAATGACGCCTGCTAAGGCTAGTATGAAAACGAATGAAAAGACTGTATTTATGAATTTATACGGCGAAGAGGTCTCACAGCCTGTTTCCCCTAGATTCTCGGTTGGAGATAAAGTCAGAATAACGAAGAAGAAAAACATATTTGAAAAAGGATATACACCTAGATGGACTGAGGAAATGTTCACAATTGCGCAAGTTCAGTATACAAATCCAGCAACTTATAAGATTACTGATTCTAACGGTGAGGAGATACAAGGCTCATTCTATGAACAGGAGCTACAGAAGACGACTCAAGAAATATTTAGGATCGAAAAAGTGATTAGAAAACATGGGAAGAAATCACTCGTTAAATGGTTTGGATATTCAGACTCGTTCAATTCTTGGGTCGATAATGAAGACTTGATTAATCTATAATCAGAAACTACAGGAAGGCATTTTACCTGGTTATTGGTTGATATTATTTTACCCGTGTCTATAGGTTTGTGCATGGCGTGGATTTTTTAACCTATGGCAAAGGTTAAAAACTGTTTTTGAACCTAGTAGGTGGCGATTTGAACCTAGGATTGGTCAAAATCGCCAGATAGCACGGTTCTCTACTACTGGCGTAGCTACATGGAGGCAAGAGGAGGCATTTGCCTCTTCTTGGTTCTGTGGATTTTAAAATGTTCCATGGGTTATAGCCCTGCGTCCTCAAGTAAACGCCAGTAGAGGTGGATTTTGCCTCCTCTTAATTCGAAGAAGAAAGTAAGTCTTTGAATGTGTCAATGACTAAAAAAAATAAAAAAGAGTCATCAACTTTTTTTCGTAACATAAATGAAAAATTTTTTTCATTTCTGTTATTCTGTTACGAAAAAAGTTGATGACCTTTTTTTAGTCATTAACACTTAACACATTCGAAGAGCGAAATTCTGAAATTCTCAGAAGTTTTTGCGACCGCCCTTCGGACGCTGACAAATTTGCCTCCTCTTGAATTGAAGTCTGGCTACGCCCCTGAGTATCTATATACATGTATGTACAGATATATACATGTATATACAGTATAGGCCACATAGTAACACCCGACATACAAATATACATAGGGCCCTATATATATATATATATATATATATATATATATATATATATATATATATATATATATATATATATATATATATATATATATATATATATATATATATATATATATATAAATATATATATACACATATATATATACACATATATGTACATATATATATACATATATATAATATATATAATATATATATACATATATATATACATTATATATATATTTATATATTGCGTGGTCTGAGATATAAAAACTTACGCAAGGAAAGCTATAAAACGAGATCGGAGACCTTAATTATAGGAATCCGCGCTGAGCCGTTGTGTATACATAATCAGAGACTTTAGCTGCTCGTCTTCGGGTAAATGGTCTGAAAAATTTACTGATGAACGAGGCTTAGGGTCGAGGCAATACGGTCGCTGTAGAAAACCCTGCATACGTTTATCGCACCATAGTGAACATCACGTAAGTTACTCTTCGCACAGACTCACATGCACATATGTAAAGAAGCCGATGCATGTAGTCTTTTTACACCATCCCGAACTGTCCTGAGCAATTCCGGGCTACCTTTCTCTCGATGTTCCTCGTCCAGTACAGCCTTCTCAAGACCCTCTCGCGCAAAACTATGGTGGCATCGTCGTTTTTTACCGTGAGCATTTCAAAATCAAAGTTATTCCTGCGCCTTGTGTTTTCTCCACCTTTGAGGCCCTAGCCTTCTCCTGTGCCACGGCCAGAGGTCCTCTCACCGTCCAAACCCTCTACCGGCCGGGATCCTCGCCACCGACATAAGAGTTCTTCTCAGAATTAACTGCACTACTTGAAGTTTTCGCTACATTCAACTCACAACTCATCATAACAGGCGACCTGAACATTCATCTCGAGACTCCATCCTTACCAGCAACCGCTCGGTTTTTAGACATTCTCTCGCAGTTCGGCTTATTGCAACATGTTGCTGAGCCGACTCATATTCTTGGTGGCTGGCTCGACGTCGTTATCACACGCGATGACTGTGGGATTACTAACCTTCGCGTGGAACCGCCCTCTATTTCCGATCATGGACTTCTTCTCTTCACTGTGCCGTTCCTCTGCTCTCCGCCTACCTACGCTCTGCGCCTCTCCCGTGGCTGGAGGAACCTCGATCGACAGGCCTTCCGCCAGGGCCTCCTCATCAGTCCTCTATGCGGGGACCTCTCGTCATTATCTGACTACTCGACCGAGGATCTCTTCGCTCTCTACGACGCCACGTTGCTCCCTCTCGTTGACTCCCTTCTGCCGCTTCGTCATCACCGTGTCCGCTCCAGGCCATTGCAACCATGGCTCGACCACCAATGCCGCGCGTTGCGTCGGAACGTTAGACGTCTGGAGCGCAAATTTCGACACACGCACAATCCGTCTGACCGTCTAATCTGGATTGACCACCTACGGAACATGCAGCAGGAGTTTCGCGACAGAGAGACTGCTTACTGGGAGTCTCTGATCGAGCGTGAGAAGGGGAATTCGCGCCGTCTCTGGGCCGCGCTCTCTGACGTCCTTGGTCGTTCATCTACTCCTCGTCTTCCGACTCAGTCATCGTTTACGGCTGCCGATTTCCTGAAATTCCTTCAGACTAAGATTGACTCAACACGCCAAGCAACAGCTAATGCTCCACCTCCATCGTTTCTACCTACGACTTCTTCGCTCTCAGCCTGGGACCCTCTTCAGTTAACTACCATCCGTCAACTAGTTCTAGACTCCCCCTCTAAGTCTTGTGAATTGGACCTGTTGCCTCCGTTTTTACTTAAGGATTTCATTGACGACTTTGGTCCGTTTTTGCAATTACTTTGTAATTCCTCTCTGACCCAGGGTTCTGTTCCTGTCTCCCACAAGCGGGCTGTCGTCTTTCCCTCCATTAAGCGTCAAGGTCTGGATCCTAATTCTCCAGCTAATTTTAGGCCCATCTCCAACCTTTCCTTCCTTTCTAAGCTCCTGGAACGGTGTGTTGCTTTTCAATTGGTCCACTACCTCGAATCTAATCCTCATGCCTCCATTTCAATCTGGGTTTAGGAAATCCTACTCAACTGAAACCCTACTAGTCCGGCTCCTAGCCGACGTCTTCCAAGCTCTTGACCGTGGTCATGTCACCCTGTTAGCTCTCTATGATATCAGCGCAGCCTTTGACACGGTAGACCACTCTATTCTCTTAAATCGGCTATCTATATCCTTCGGTATCTCTGATAGTGCCCTTTTATGGTTCCGCTATTTCCTCTCTGACAGGTCCATATCTGTGGTCTTTGGATCACATCGTACTCCTTGGGCCACTACCTCCTATGGTCTCCCCCAAGGCTCTGTTCTTGCTCCTCTGCTCTTCATCCTATATACTTCGGACCTTGGGGGGATTTAGCAGCAGTATGGGGTTTCGTCTAATCAGTATGCTGATGACACCCAGTCTCTAATTCATGGTCCAGCCTCTTCTGCTGTCCAAATGGTCGAACGCATCTTAGCAGCAGCCTCTGCTCTAGATTCTTGGCTTTCCTCTAATCGCTTGCGGCTGAACCCCGACAAGACTCAGTTTATCTGGCTCGGTGGTCGCCTCCAACTCAGCAAGATTGATTTTGAATCTCTACATCTTAGGTTTCCCCTCATTCAATTCTCCTGCTCTGTTCGTGACTTGGGGATTGTCCTTGACCCTACCCTCTCCTTTACTGATCAAGTTAACCTTGTATCCAGATCTTGCTTTTATCATCTACGCCAGCTCCGATTCATCCGCAAGTCTCTTTCATTTCATGCTGTTACTACACTGGTCCATGCTCTGATCTCCACTAGGGTAGACTTTGGCAATGCTGTGTACATTGGCCTTTCCTCCTCCAATATGCATAAACTCCAGACTATCCTTAATGCTGCTGCTCGGCTTATAGGTGACATTCCTAAGTTTGCCCACATTTCTGCCTTTATCCGTGATTCCCTCCGCTGGCTCCCTGCTCAACAGCGAATTCAGTTTAAAACCCTCACTCTCATGCGCAACTGCCTTACTGCCTCTGCTCCGTCTTACCTAATGAATTTTTGCAACCCAGTTTCTTCCTTGCCTGCGAGGGCTTCCTTGCGATCTTCGGCTCGCGGCCTTATGGTTGTCCCTCGCATGCGATCTTCCATGGCACAATCCAGAAGTTTCGCCTATGTTGGCCCCTCTGCTTGGAACTCTCCCCTTGTTTCTCCGCCAAGAGCTTCTTGCCCTCTCTCCTCTCCAGTTCCGTAGACGCCTGAAAACTTTCCTTTTTGCCGGTGCCGGCATTGATGCGGGTTGAAAGCGCCGCTGATTTGAGTGGCGCTATATAAGTTTTCGGTTACAATTACAATTACAATTCAATCTATATGACTCCAACGGTTACGGCACCAGACTATAAAGTCGTTGATTCATGGCGACGATTAGAAAAGAAAACAGATTGGGTCAGTGGCAATGGACAATACATTTCTAATATTGCAGAATGTAAATTTGAGGAGAGTTAGAATTAAATGGCCTTGACATATGGATATTGTATTAAACAAAACTTAGAAGAAATAAAATAATTGTTGTAGATTGATGTTACTTAGTGTTTGGCCTACTAATAAAGTTGCGTTATTTGCTGATTAAATTTTGTAAACAAGGTTTCTAATTTTAAATTGCAGTAGGGTCTACAAGATGCGAGAAAGTCAAAGTATTTTCTTTTTTCGTTTTTTTCCGGTTTCTACCCGTTTTTTAAAACTTATTTAAAAATTTTTTTGAAAAAACGACGTTTTTTCCATTTTTTTAATTTAGTTTCTAACGTTTTTAACAACTATGGTACTAACTATAGGATGATTTTTGGTCGGCATGGTAACTACCCTCGGCCGTTTATCGGACGAGGGCGGCAACTTTTTTTGAAGTCTGTTTGCTGTGGCGGCGCTTTTTTTAAAGACACTTATGGTTACCGAGGTCTCCCTTGTTGAGTCCCTTCTCTTCCCGCCGAATCCCCCTTGGTTCCCCTTGTTGAGGTCCGTACAGCCGAGTTCCCTTGGGTCCTTCGTTGTTGAGTCCCCTCTCCTCAGCAGATACGTTCGAGGAGATCGTTGTCGAAGTTGTCGGTGTCGTTGACGCTATTGAAGAAATAAATGGTTTGGACGTTCGACTGCATGGTCATCGTTTCAATGCTTCTGACAGACGACGGAAGCCGGACTCACGGACAGTCCATAGGAAGGGGTCCCAGTGAAGTCATCCTAGTTAGTACTAGAAACAGAGAGCGAGGGACACCACTGACCTGCCCGGAAATATATTCAGAATCCTGGAGATTATTTTTTAGCGAATAAGAAACCCTCGGCCGTCTATCGAACGAGGGCGACATCTTTTCTGTTTATAGACGGCCGAGGGTTTGTATGCGTAGACCAGTGGACGTAGTTTACCAATAGTGTTTCCATCCTGATCTTCGACGTCCCTTGGAGGTCTTACAGCCGTCCACACGATTCGAAATCCAGTACTCGACTGTTCGTTCACAGGACCCGAATGAAACCTTGGCAACAGCAAATGAAAAGCAGCGTTGATGTTCATTAGTTGCACGAATAAACATTGTTTATACAACAGCTGAAAAGTAAAGATAAGGATTTATCATGCGCAGTTAACTGGCAACGTAATACTGAAACCGTGTGCTGTTGGAGCAATAACTGTCATATGACCTTGGAGGTGGAAAACGAACCACTTGTAGACAATAGACTTATTAACATTTTCCATAAGGTGCTACCTTAAAGAAGTCAAGCTGAAACATTCAGGATGTTTGGTTTAAAATTTATGCACTTTTTTATTTCAGAAAATATAAAAATATAAATGTTAGGAAATCACAAATAAAATCTAACTAGGCTCCACCAGTTGCATTAAAAACAGAATTTGACCTTAATATGTAATGAGGCACAACGCAGTCTGTAGCACAGACTGAGCCAGAGATGCAGGTGCATTTATTAGATGCAAAATCAATATTCATGGCTTAGAGAAAAGATTAATTCCGGCTAATCTAGCATGCGACAAACGGTCCTTCTTCTCCGCCGAGGTTACATACAATAATGAGAAAATATCATAATGAGGCGATGGCCAGACGCTCAATTAATATTGTGATTGGACGTTTAATTGGTAAATTAATATTATAGCCAAACGGTTGCAACGACAGTGATTCAGTGATTCGGTGATATATTGGCCAGGGTGTGCATTAAGCAGAAACTTAAAAGATAGGCCCTACATCGCTGTAAATGCAAAGATCTATTCTCTAACGACATCATTATGAATCAACGACCAACGTCGCTGTTATAACAATACAGCGATTCAATGAATCAGTCTTTCGCAGTGGCGTAACTTTGGTCTGAAAAGTGGGGGTACCAATTTCTTATCTACATGAAGCAAGGCGGAGACTGTGATCTCTGGGAAGGCACAATAATAAAATATTGATTGGCATTGTTCAAAAAGTGGGGGTACGGTACCCCAGTCCAAAAATTGGGGGGTACCCCCCACACAAATTACGCCTATGGTCTTTCGTCTGACGATGGTCATGATTTTCTGTACCTGAGGACGATTCGAAATGTCTTGGATTTGAACTCCTTCAGCTGATCTCTGGTGTCCGACAACTTCCCACAGACTGTGTCATGCGCCGGCATCTCTGGATTGGCGAATCCGTTGTACATGGACACATAGGTCGTCATGCAGTTCACTAATCATCAGACACAACTACTAACGCTACACACCAGGCACAATCTCAAACACTGAACGTCAAACACAATCTCTAACACTGAACGTCAGGCACAATCTCAAACACTGAACGTCAAACACTGAACGTCAAACACTCGTATCTCAAACACTGAACGTCAGGCACAATCTCAAACATTGAACATGAGGCACAGTCTCAAACACTGAATACGAGGCACAGTCTCAAACTCTGAATACCAGACCCAATTTGGAACATTATGACTGACACAATCTCAGTCTAAGGAACGTTATACGTGTACAGGCAAGTAAATATTGGTGTTAATTTTACTCCAAACCGACTGCAAGTACCTCAAATCACGAGATCTGTGACTGTCCCATTGAAACTCTGAAGATTATTCATCAAGAGATAAAGAATCTGAGCGAAAGAACAGAGCCTTAAGCATATTTAGGTATCTCACGTTTTTTTAAATTGATCCTAAATAACCAGGTTTATATATTCAAATGCAGAACATTACAGTGAGTTATTTCTAGATCGTAGTGTAAGGTACGGTGAGACGTCAAGCCATAAAATGTCGCTTAACACTGGATACTCTATTCGCCAATGCCAAAGCATGAATTGCCGCTTATTTCCAGCCTTAAGCAGGTATAAAATTATGTTGCTTCACTTTTGCCGGACGGATATATAATATAATTATATGATTCATGAAGCAGATTCAAAGGTAGGCCTATAGCCTACAAAACGTCGACTGATGAAGAAACGCAAAGCATCCTAAATTTTCCAGTGCGAGGTGTGAGAAAGCGTCGTTAGCTCTTTAAACTCGACTTTAAAGCCTAAAATGACAAGATAGCTGCCAGAGCTACAACCTAGATCGAGACTGAGATGCTTGACTTTTGACCTTTGCGGCGAGTTGAACATTTGCATGATGTCGGGAAAATACAAACATATGTAACGAAGACAAGGCAATGAAGGCAGTGGAGAGTTGGATGACCTACAGCACGCTGTGCACTGTTGCAAGTTCAACCAACCGGATATATATAGCCTAAATACGACAAAGCCCCATCAGCCGTCTGACACTTGGCCTTACAAATATGCATTATTTATTAAGAAGTAGGAGCATGAGGATGATAAATGGGCTTCAGAGGTCGGCGAGGGTAAGAATAAACAGATTTCTGCCTCTTTTCTTTGTAGCGAATGGGAGTTGACATTTAGCATTGCAATCGAGTAAAAGCCACTTAGGTGCAGATGACGGAGCACTAGCACAAACTACAAGTTTAGAAATAAGCAGAAGAGGTCAAAGTTCATTCTTACTGCTTTGACCGAGGTCGAGATGAAGGAAGTTGAGAATGATCTTCAAATCGTTGTCGACTCGTATCATCCAAGTGCATTGGGCATCCGGAGGATAGGGTCCTGGAAATCCTGGCGACTGTATCTCGCCTCCCACTCCAGTTATGAATTCATCTCCGCATCCAGTGGAGGACTTGGCAAATGGCTGCCAGGCTGATTGACAGAACATGGCATTCTCTCGGTCAACTGCTTCCGATAATTATAAACGCCATTTCGAAAGAATGTTCACTCAATTTCATAACAAAAATCTTAATATGTAGGCCTAACGTACACGCAAACATTCGAAATTCATCACTATTTTCGTTAATGAAATAAAAAGTGCAATATCGATAAACATGAGACCGTGAAAAAGAGCAGTCTTTAAATTACCCATGGGGTCGTGACCCGGTCGTCTATTAATTATATCAACAAAATGGGGCAAAGGATTTGAAAAGTTTGACAATTCTTGACAAGGGGAGGGAGTTCAAGACAAATTGACATCAGCAATAATTTAATCAAAAAGCAACCATAGATTCGGAAAGTCTTTATGACTGATATATTTCATTTTTGTTTGTATTTTAATCAAATGCGATATTTTCTTTGTTTTAAATTATCCTGTTCATTGTTCCCAGGTAAAATGAGAAATGTGCTGCATTTTTTATTTGCGAATATCCTGGGTTCTTTTCGAAGATCTAATATTTCAAGTTTCTGTTTGATGGAAAGATAATTTTTTCTTTCGATTGTTAATAGGCCTATTGAAGAGTGAGAAACTTGTTTTGATTTTCATTTTCTATGTTAAAAGGAATATTATAAAAAATGTTATCATGTTCATGTTCAAATTAGAAATGTTCATAATAAAAATCAAACTGAACACACGCTCAAAAGAAAACGAGATTGTATTTTTGAATGGAAAAATCCATTGAATAACTGTTACAGACATTGATTCCCCATGTACAGTAGTCATTAAATAGGCCATCAAATTCAAAGCTGAATAACAACATTTTGATTTTTCATAGAAATTTTCTGGGTGTGGGGTAATTTTCCTTTACATAATTTTTTTGGGAGTTCTTGAATGTTTGACAGCTATTGACAAGGGGAGGAGGTGAAAATTGCCTAAAATTTGTTGACATAATTAGGCCTAATCGATGACCACATAGGGACCAGGCGGAGCGCCACTGGGCCAGTTGTAACTATGTAGTAACTAAAATTAACTAAAATAAAAGTCCAGTAGCTATAGCTATAACCATTATTAAAAAATAATGCTAACTATAACTGTAACAAAAACTAAAATGAAAAACCATTTACTATAACTGTAACTATAACTAAAAAATAATACTAACAAGGCCTATACTGTAAATATAGGCCTAGCTAAAATGAAAAACCATTCACTATAAGTCTTAACTGTAACTATAATTGAAATAAAATCTGTAAGGAGAATCACACTGTGGTAATGGTATATTATGAGATTTGTGACTATGTGAATTGTATACTAATAAATTTGGTGATGTCATCACTTTAAGGAGTTTAAGCTTTCTATTGCATTTTTTTATTTTCTCAGTTTGCACAATACGGATAAAATATTCAACTCCACATGGATCAAACTCATCCAAGCCAATCCCTCCACAGTCTTTTTTCTACAATTCTCACTCTGAACAGCGCTATAAAAGTCTTTTAATTAGATTAGAATATGAATTAGTTTAAACATTTATCTTTTAATACATACCGGTAACTCACAAGTCTTGAATCAAATAATCCAATACATACAATTTATTCATATATATACATGTATATTTTAAATACATTCATTCAGTTTGGTTCGAGCGTAGATCCTGGTTTTATCCTCAAAACCAGAGTAATCTATGACGGTATGGAATGCGCTTAGAGAGACGAGGACTATATAATTTATAGGCGCTAACGAACTCATTGCAGATTATGGTTTTAAGCCCGACAGATTGACGAACGGACTCGTGAACTCCTACAGCAGTGCTTACATGCATGTTGACCTTGTCCAGTCTCATAAACTCCTACATAAATAGATCTATAGTTGGTCTGTCACCAAAAGGAGCGGCTCGACAACATCGCGCTGGTTAGGTTTCAGTCTTTCGGCTCATTAATGAACAGTAATGAACGTTAATGAACAGTAATGAATGCTAATGAACATTAATGAACAGTAATAAATTACGTCGAGGTTTCAAATTACAGCTAAGACCTAAACTCCCTTCAGATATAAATTACAGAAATCAATCTATGTACATCAAGTTCAGGGAAGAAACAGACTACAGACTTAAGCTGTTCTCATTGGCAAATAAATGCCCACAGTATAAATTTATATATATATATAATATTATATACGCAAACATATATATCCAAATAACTACATGTATATACTTACTCCCCAAAAGAGAAATATCAATCCGGAAAATGACATAAGCTGGAAACATTAAGATGTACAAGACACCAACATTTACCTATATTAGGTGTATATAGGCTACTCGTATAGGTCCACAACATTCACATATGTTGGGTGCATACAAGCTACTCATATAGATCCTATACCGACCCTACCTATACATCGTATCTGCCGTACCTAAGGGTGCTATGCATGGTGTCGCAATCATCTATCTAAGGCTGCAGGTGACCTCTTCGTTCCACAATGCCACAAGTGACCTCGTTCATTCTCAGTCCAGATCGTCAGCAATGCAGAACAGAAGTTAATCGTAGTTGGAAGGTTACCTATAGTCGATTGCGATGTGAAAATGAGAGGAGGGTTTCTCTTGAAGAGGCGCCACACTCCAGGCTTAACATATACCATATCACAGTCGATAGAACAGCGTAACATCCGTTGTTGGCTCGAATAATTCTCTGCCAATTTGGCAGATTGTTCGTCTGTTGCTTAATTCACGTGTCGGAATTCTGCTTCGTTTCCGCCTTTCGACTAGTTGACGGTGGGTCCATTTCCTTTCATATAATCTGCACGAGGAGGGTTGGGTTCCCGACGTGGGCTCGAGTCTCGGATCTACAGACTTATGGGCCCTACGTCTGCAGTCTGCATCCGGGTAATTTTCGTCTCAGCAGAGGAGAGGCGACGCTGGTCTGTGACGTGATCGTGACAGTCGGTCACGGGTTCATGCCCTTCGACCTACTGACCGACAGGCGACGAATACCTTCCTTACTCAGACCCGGCGGCGGTTCGAGGGATTTCTTGATGCTGCATGATCGACCACCAATAAGCGTCCGCTGGACAGTGGCGTTATCGTGAATCGCGGACGCTGCTTCATGTTGTCACTCCATGCCATTGTAGGAACTCTGAACATTGTGTCTGTGTCACTTGTCAACTCTGGATAAGTTGGATTATGCTTCACATCTGATGACTTTTCAAGTTATCTGCGCATTACTTTGCTTTCTGACGTATTTGCTGTCTTAAGTTAGACTTAGTGTCATTTAGGTCATTTAATGTCATTTATGTAATTTTATATCATTTTTAATGTCGTTTATAGGTTAGCACAGACAGCGCTTTCATGAGGCGCGATATTAAATATCCAGACAACTAACTAACAATTACCTAGCCTACTTGTACAGACTGAAGGTGTTCGGAATGCGCATGATACGGATACGGGTTCATTATTGTTTCTTCGCCTGATAGTCTATCCATGCGATGTCCAATCGTCTTTAAAGTGCGGTGAGAAATTATTGATGGACCGGAAGCAAAGCAGACCACGTGGCTTGTGCTGGATTAAAAATGAGACGCGTAGATGTGTCCTATTTTCTGGTCGAGGACTGATGAAGAATGCATACACGGTGGCGTTTAGAAGAAAAAAGACAGAGTATTGCATATATGCTGCTCTCTGCATGCTCTTCACTTCCGCTGTGGCTTCCACACATCCACTAACAGAATGAAAGTTTAAGACTCACACAACTCACACACTAGCGTCCAATTGCCTGCATATTTAACATATATTTGTGTGTATGTATGTATGTATGTATGTATGTATGCATGTATGTATGTATGTATGTATGTATGCATATTTGCATGTGGATTTTGTCCCAATTTAACTTATACCCTTTTTGTTTTGACAATAAATCTGTAAATTCTAAACATTATTGATTAAAAAGTTGTTTACCTTGATAGAGAGATAAATTGTCAACACCTTTCACAAATTTCATCAAATACTATCAATAGGTTCTAAAGTTATGCACATTCAAAATTGGACAAACAAAATTCGAACTGTCCAACATGCAAAAAATCATTTCTTAATTCAGTTCAAAACTTTTGCTAATGATATGGCTAAATATCAAGCTATAGTGAATTAAATCAAAAACAAAAAATAAAATGATATCTAGTAGATTATTCTAAAAAGCAGAAACCTAGTCTTCGACAGAAATCTGCGAAACATTGCTAAATCTAAGCACTGCAACCATTTACTTGACTCTCGTAGATTTTAAATTTCAACGTTTTGCGTTTTCAGTCTGCCAAAACATGAACTTATAGGGCTATATATTTTGTACAAATAATTAGTTTCACAGTTAAGTTATCAAATCAATCTGCGTAAAAACTATCATTAACTTTAACAGAAATGCGAGTTTTAATCTATTAAAAGCAATAAGTCTCTCCCGGGGAGAATTTATTTCAATGGGAATGAAATAATTTCTGCTCCGAAGACATTCGTCCAGACAATAGATTCCAAGGAGGCGCATTTTTCGAAACAGGTAGCCTACCCCGAAGGAAAATCTAGTTTGAAATAGATCCGCCGTAGGAGACTTTATGGGAAAGACTTTGTTGTAGGAGACTGGCAGTCCTCAGAGTGCCGTTTGATCAGACGCTCTCGGTTACACAGCTCCTTGTCCTGATGGATGATCATAGGTACTTCTACAATCTACACCATGAATGAGGGATAATTATAATCGTTGTCAACCGTCTGCCTGTTGCGCATCAGGAACATCGCTCCTTATTCTGGAAGAGACAAGGAAAAGTGTTACTGAGAGAGTCTGATTGCAATATTTTCCCCTCAGAATCAGAATCAATTCCTTGAGTAGGCAAGTACTCCTTTAAAATGGCTCTCCTGCGCATCATTCTGCGCTCCGAGTCAAACCGTGGAATGAGAGGAGGTTTCGTCTCACTTTCTTTGTATACGTTACCATGCAGGATCGCCTGACCGCCTTCTCCATTCATTCCTAGTCGCTTCAGTTCCCGGTTTCTAACGCATCTCCTACCGCTGTGTATATTAAAGGTCTTAGAGGCATCTGTGTGTATGTATATGCATTTATGAACACACAATTCCCAGTATAATGCGTGTAGGCCTATATTTAAACAGAAAAGCATGTACCGGTAACTGTATATATACATAGATGCCTATGGTTCTCCGATAACTCTGCAGGTCAATTTTACTATGTAAAAGGATAATAGTTTCTGTTTCTTAAATGCTTATATGCCAGAATCATGAATATGCATGCATGTGTGCAGTATTATTATAGTCTATGCTATTATTATAGCCTATGCTATTATTATAGCCTATGCTATTATTATAGCCTATGCGGCACACAATGCACAGTTTAACAGCCTATCATATCTAATGCTTTCTTTGTTGATATCAACAAACAAAGCATCAGATATGAATGTACGATAATGTCTCCCACTAACAGAAAAAATACGATAAATCAATTCCAGAGTTCAGGCGCTCTCTCTGCATTTCCCGTAATAGGCCACTTAAAGAGCAAAAGCCTCGCAAGTATACAAGCTATACATATATATATATATATATACATATATATATATATATATATATATATATATATATATATATCTGCGATTACTAAGTAATATAAACAACTATAAATCAGAAGTAACGCAGAAACACGTAATACAAAATCATTGACGAAAAATTGTCTCATTAACACAGCTATATGTTACTTATAGCATATTGTTACTTGTAACATAAATGCAAAATAAAGGCTCAAGCGGAGCCTTTCCAAGTTGAGTCAATACTACGCTTCCTCCCGCCTTATTGGTGGTCTCCCGAGGTTTGCCCACATATCTGTCTTCACTTTCCACTGGCTTCTTGTGCCCTAACGCATCCAGTTCAAATTTTAACTCATATGTATGTACCTCCATCTTTTCACTTACTGGTCTTTCCACTCTCCACTCGGCTGCAGCCAGAGGCCTTCTGCTTATTCCCCGTATATGCGCGGGGCCAGTGCTCAAGTTAGAAGTTTTGCTTATGTTGGCCCTTCATGTTGAAACCGTTTTCCGCAGGGATTGCGGCTTGTGCTTCTCGACCTAACTCTTCCGCTTGTTCCATTACGTCTAAGTCCATTTTTTGTTAGTATCACTGACTTGGATCGGGAGCGCCTCTAAATAGTTGAATGCATTCTTTTACAAATGTTTGATTACAATTAGGCTACACCAACTTCAACAACAATATTAATAATGATTATAATAATACTATTGGGCCATAGAATTTTAGTGCGACGCAATATAGGCCAACTATCATTGCTTGGCTTACGTTAAGCATTATGCACCACTGTCTAATGACCAAGCAGCAGTCGATGGCGCTAAGCAATTATGAGCGAATGACATGCCCAACATCCCTATACAGTAACCGTCTTGAAGGTTCGAAGCCGTATATATAATTATATACTCCGCGTTACAACGCGTTACAGCGCTCGTGAATAAGCTGGTTCCCTGTGCTTGGCTTTCAAGTGGCGCTTTAGAAGTTTGGAGATTACTATCATGATTACAAGGCGAGCGTTCTAACCAATCGGCCACCATGTCCGACCAGTGGCGGCTCCACAGGGGGGGCTACCATGTCCGACGATATATTAGATGCGATGAACGATAGAACCCTGACAGATGAAACGCAGACCTATGCAGTGGGTCTAAAGAAAAGGACAAACATTCCAACAGCAAAGTTGCCGGAGCTCTTCAAGACAGCGTTATGTCTGCGTTTCGTCACAGCTTTCCAGACGACCAAATTGAGCGAAATAGATCAAATTATAGGAATATTAACTTTTTCTGTGCGTGGTGCAGTTTTATGCGCGCGGAAGGGAATGTTCTCAATCGTAATTTACGGTGTCATTGGGGCGTCATAGCAACGAGCGACGATCGATGGAAGCAGTCCTCAATGTTGCTCTCTGATAAAAGCCAGAAACAAAGGATAAGAGGAAAATGCATGATAGCCAGCCATTTCCCTCCATGTAAACACATAAAACATTCCAAGAATATTAATATTTTAACGTTAACGTATATATGTTATACAATCATGTGACCCGCTGGGAGCAGAGGCACCAGCAGTGGGTTGCATATTTACTGAGAAAATCTAGATTGAGTGTATATGGGGGTCATTATTCAGAAATTGGTTTTCGGCTGGTTTTACTTGTAGGCCTAATGGGTCTAAATAATGCTTGGGACGATAAAACGATAAATAAGAAAAGTACAATGGTTTCTGCTTATTTACTCTTTTTGGGTAACACTTAGCTGCTTATATAGAGCCTACCCTTTTTTGAGTAAGCTGAGTTTACTGAGTTTTAATAAAGTCATGGCTATAGACTTTAAAACGTAAAATTCAGTTTTGGTGGTTAATGTTAGCATGTATGACTTTCCTCGTGTTGAAAATGTTCATAATAATAATAATAATAATAATAATAATAATAATAATAATAATAATAATAATAATAATAATAATAATAATAATAATAATAATAATAATAATAACGCTATTCGGATAGTTTATAAGACCCTGAGGGATTATTTTTACCTCGGGCGTTAAGATAATAATAATAATAATAATAATAATAATAATAATAATAATAATAATAATAATAATAATAATAATAATAAGGCACCTTCACACCACACCCCGGAGACGAGAACGGCGTGCTCCAAGCTTAAATACACTTCTTTTTATAGTTTCTTAGAGCCTGAGGGATTTTCGTACCTCGGGCGATAAAAATAATAATAATAATAATAATAATAATAATAATAATAATAATAATAATAATAATAATAATAATAATAAGTTACAGATAAGCTTTAGATTATCTGTATATAGATAATAATAATAATAATAATAATAATAATAATATTAATAATATTAATTATATTATTATTATTAATAATAATATTAATAATAATAATAATAATAATAATAATAATAATAATAATAATAATAATAATAATAATAATAATAATAATAATAATAATAATAATAATAAGTTACAGATAAGCTTTAGATTATCTGTATATAGATCTGGCTATAGATTTTGCCTTTCTTTTGTGCTACGTTTATTAATTAGTGTTTGGTGCCCAAGTAAGACAGGCTTGAACACAATAAAGATTTGTTGTTATTAGCAAAGCCACGCCATATAGAGGCCTATAGTATGGAACCTTTACATTGAAATAGTGTGTCTCGTGGCTGTGCAGTTATCGCATGGTTGTGTAGTGTGTACAATGTGTACATGCTACAATGAGCTGAAGTCAAGTGAAGATAGACCTAAATAGAAAGTGGATGCAGTACAGTGTGCAAAATTATTGTTTGTCAGGCTATCCCTCTGCGTTCAGTGTTTTTTTAAATACCACCTGCTTTATACTTTACCAGAGTTTGGAACTACAAGAAAATTAAGTAAGTAAGTAAGTAAGTAAGTAAGTAAGTATGTTCTTTATTGAACCGCTTGCAGACGCACTGCAGCTTACAAAACACGAGCATGCGAAACGAGGCGCAATAAACAGAATAAGAAAAACCAATAGGCCTAGATAAGTTAATTGCAACTATGCGATAAAACACTCTTTATTATAGTTGTGAGAGTCTAAAATTGCGGTAACTTAATTGCAACTATGCGATAAAACACTCTTTATTATAGTTGTGAGAGTCTAAAATCGTGTCTAGAATGTCTAATATCGCAAATAATAAAATCTTTTGCGTTGGACATCACTGATGATATCGAGGTTTCGCGATGGGCTATTTCTATAAAGATTAAAGACAGCAACGATGACGAGAGAATATCTATGTCGGCCAGTATCGGCTGATAACAAACGCTGTTTTAGAGAGAAACGGCGACTGCTGACAAAGCATTTAAACGTGGAATCATTCACTTGGAATGCAGACGATAGACGGACGTGCTAAGTCAGTCGTAGTCACATCATTGGCACATCAGCAAAGTCGTTTCCAGCAATAACCGTGTATATACACGGAGCTGGCTAACGGACGAGGTGTAGATCTATCCTTCATGATTAGGCCTTGTTGAACAGTCTTAGCGTTAATATAGGGGGCCTACCAATTTAGCTTCATACGCATAGTAATATCCCTAGACCACTTAAGCACACACACACACACACACACACACACACACACACACACACACACACACACACACACACACACACACACACACACACACACACACACACACACACACACACACACACACACACACACACACACACCTACACACACACACACACACACACACACCTACACACACACACACACACCTACAAACACACACACACACACACACAAGCACACACACAGAGTAAAACCCACACACACAAACACAAACACATGTATATATATAATATAAATATGTAAATTCTACACATTTCATCAGTTCCAGCATGCTTTTTCAGCCGGAACGCGCCGGAACATTCCGGCACATTTTCCTCGGCTACTAAAAATAACTTATTTATTTTAATAATAAAAACAATAATTTATTATTTTAATTTAATTTCAGTGTTGTGATCTGATTTCAGTGTTTATTGAGACCCTTCCCAACCCCGAATCCCGTTTTTCTCTGGATTTCAGTCCTTCCATAATGGTTCAGTTCCGGAATCTATTGTTCAGTTCCGGAACCTTTTTTCTAGAAAAAAAACACTGACTGTTCTAGCGATATATTCAGTCGACGAAAGGAAGAGATTCTAACTTAATGAAGATAAATAAATGAGATCAGTTACGTCAGAAGGTGACACAATCTTACTCTCATCGATGAATTCGTATTCACCAAGGAATCCGCGATGTCCGGCTCCAGCGTAGTCCGACTTGAAGACGAGTTCAACCCTTTGATGGACGGCTATGATGGGCTTCGGAATTTCTTTTCCACAAAGCCTGTCGTCCAAATTCTTCATCTCATCCATATCGATCGTAAAAATGTCCACGTAGTCAAATAGGCATCTTCAGTTTAAAAGCAATTGAACATCTGATTAATTTCTGTTATGGTCTATCCAACAAACATTTCGCATCCCTCAGGGAAGTAGTTGCCTGACCCTTGGACCTCACACCCATGGGGGTCCGGAAGTGGGGTAAGGGGACATTTGCCCCTGGATTTTGCAAATATTTTACAAAAATAAAATCTCTTGATTATTATGCTTATTACAACAGTTCCAAGTTCCAACACGATTTTCAATGCGAAAAAACACAATTATTTAGGTAAAGTCATTGACACTTATTTATTTTAACGTTGTCACGTGCTCTGTGTAGCAAAAACGTTGTTCCCCCCCCCCATACAAATTTTGCCCCCTACAAAAATTCCTGCGGACGCCCATGCTCACACCAAACCTGACTCGACTGAGCCTAAACCTGTTAACTGAGCGATTTGGCTTTTGGGGCGCTGAAAAATCTATAGATTGTGAAAGCAGTCTAAATAATTATGGAGTAGAGTACTTATCACGAGCAACGAGACGCGAGTGGCTTTGAGTGGGAAACATAGGCACATTTAGAGAGAGAGAGAGGAGAGTTACCCACCCAGCATTTGTCCCCATTTCCAGGTCGAAGTCAGTGAACGTGATCCTGATTCTCTCATCGCGTGTTCCTTGGAACGTGTATCTGCAATGAAGGTTGTTTGGATAGGGGTTTGGATAACCCGGGCTTTTGAAATTGCCTTTCTTGCCAGATGGCCGACTGCTCGTGTACAGCTGCTCACACTGCTCACAGGAAACTATAACGAATGAAAAGAAGATTCGTTTAATGTTGTCATGATTATGATTTTCATTACACTGGCTTTCATTTTAATCATTTACTTGTTTAATTATGATCGTTTTTTTGTTTCGAAATAACACAATGTCATGTAGGCCTAAAGAGAAGGCCAACCCATTCTTTAGCGATCAGATGCAGGACACCAAAACGCAAACAAATGTAATCAATTGATTTCAATTCATAGTTTGCCCTAAGTTTAACTTTATCAAATCGATCATTTAATTGGATGAATTATCCTCTTAGGCGCCCAATATCTGCATCCAATGCAACGCATTAGTTGCAGTCTTGCAGAACACGATAACCGAATATCATTTGATTGTCAGAGAGAGGATCATTTGACTGGCGATTGATCTAACTTCATCGGAACGATCGACACTCAGCATAGTCGACAATTAATGTATTCATGAACCAGAAGCGGATCCAGGGAGACCAATCTAGTCTCACTTTATGAGCGAATACTACAGCCTTTGCCCAAGCCTGAACTTGGCTCTATACTCAGTCTTGTTGTCCTCGAGACCAAGGTCTTGGTCTTGAGTGCACTCGAGTTCGTTTTTAAAAGTCTTGGTGTTGGTCTTGGTCTTGGTCTTGAGACCAAGGGTCTTGGTCTTGGTCTTGGTCTTGAGGTTTAAGGTCTTGGTCTTGGTCTTGGTCTTGAGGTTCAAAGTCTTGGTCTTGGTTTTGCAAGACCAAGACCAAGACTTTTGTCAATATGAACAGTCAATAATTTTAACAAACGGCAAGAATTTTAAAAATTTATCCAATAATTACTCATACAGTTATTGCTTTAGTATTTACACGGTGTGAATGAGGCTTCACTGTTGTTTTGGACAATTATTTTGACTTCCGGTTATTTACCATAGAATGATTTCAAAACAGACTCATGATTAATTTGTACATTTACATCCGGTCCTTGAAAAGCTGCTTTGTGTGCTAGCGATTTCAGCACTTGTAGACCGTGTTTTTCACATGGTAGAATTTTTATGAGGCCCACAAGTCACGTCTGGGTCAGAAAATTCTGAGCAAATTGGTTTTTATAAAATTCAACAGGCATTTGGAATGACATTTCGCATGAAGGACTTTTGTAAATACGAATTCGGAATTCTCTGCAGTCTCCATTTAGAGTTGTTTAGCTTGAATAAAAGAAAAAAACTCATGTTTTCATTAAAATAACGAGTAGTCCGACTGGACAATTTTTTAGTAAGGAATAGAAGTCTGGATACGACTGTGATTTTTTTGGGTCTTGGTCTCGGTCTTGGTCTTGAAGTTCAAGGTCTTGGTCTTGGTCTTGGTCTTGAGGTTCAAGGTCTTGGTCTTGGTCTTGAGGTTCAAGGTCTTGGTCTTGGTCTTGGTCTTGAGGTTCCAGGTCTTGGTCTTGGTCTTGGTCTTGAGGTTTAAGGTCTTGACAACAAGACTGTCCATACTCGCCCCCACCCCGTAGGCTGCTTACCGTGTATATGTGCTTTAAGTGAGTTAACACGCAATCAATGGTAATTATAACTTATTATTATATAATTATCTACATATGCACATACACGTACGTTAATGCATATTTTATGCAACTTTCATCTGGGTCACTTGAAAGTCATTGGTCATGCGTGCAATGAGTACTGAGTAGTGCGTTACGAAGCCCTGCTGCCATCTGGTCACAGAAGAGTCTACTGTTATAATGCGTTGTAAATGAGTCTGTACAAGTGCTGACAAGGGTGTATAGAGGTCATACGGTTCGCGTATCACATTGTGTTATACAACCTTTAGCACTATTTTTATTACCAATTGTAGGGCATACCATAGTGCAAGTGTCTATTGCATAAGGTGTCCACCGATGGCGCACCAAAACAAAGGCCGTAGTTAAGTCACTAAAGGTCACACAAGGTCATTCCACCGAGATAGAAAGACAAGCTATAGACGCTGGATAAGCCAACTGAAGAGCTAAGTCTCGACCAGAGACCTAAATAACATAAGAGACAGAGCAGAACGAAGAGTTGCGGGAGAGGAATACATTTCTTGTCTAGTAGCAATTATTTTAATGACTAGTGCTACTGGTGATGAATGACCTCATTCGATAAATTCCTGGGTGAAAGCTGAACTGGTTCGATGCTAAGCAGTTGCCGAACAGAAAACGTGTTGATATATATAATATATATATTGGACTAGCTGGTTTATCCGGCGTTGTCCGGGTTTCGGAGGTTTTGGGCCGGGACACCATGGTAGCGGTCAAAAGGGGGACGCGAAGCTGCTTAACCCGGCGTCGCGAAGCCTCACACTGGGTGTGTAATGCCCACCCCGAGACAGTAGTGAAGGTTTGGAGTGAAAAGTTCGAAAACTGTAGAAATGCATCCTGGTCAAACATCGCTGTGACAGACAGACAGATTCTTCTCTGTATTTATATAGATATGCAATTGGAACCTGGCGTTGATACGCCTAATGGTCAGGTCGAAAGTTAACTCCTCTGTCTTGGTAGCAATTCTGGCCGGAGTTGTCTGTGTTAACCCTGCAGCAAGTCGAAAACCCTCTGTTGTTCGTGTATCATTTAACCTTAAAGTTATATTTAGGTTTATATGTGGAATTGGCCTATTACCTCTACATCTTGGAGATACGCACTGAAATCATTGTTTCCACGGACTCTGCTTGGGCCTATCTCTTCGCGCACAGCACCCAGTCGAAAAGGGTGAGTACTCCGCGCCTTTGAGCCTTTTGTCATTCAGCATTCTACTGAACATAAATTTATTCATAATTACTAGTTATTTGCTGATTTGGAATATTTTGAAGCTTTGGCGCTAACAATTCATCTGCAATATATTAAATTCATTCTTACTATAGCCTATACTTGCACATTTTTATTGTTTTTTTTAGCTGTTTCAGCTTTGGGTGAGCGACTGCCTCCTGAACCCCTCTGATACTTCGCTCTTCTACTCCCACTTACCTTACCACCTTACTCTTCTGGATGCCCCAGTGTTACGCGTCTATGGCTGCTGTATTTTTAAAAACAGCAAATGTTGATCAAATATAAGAACCTTTAAATGTTAATTGAGCCATTTGCAAATATGAAAAAGATATTGGATAGCAGCTGCACCAAAGGCAATTGCTATGGTAACATTACCACCCAAAGACCCACAGGTGCCTTGAATGTGCGTGATTTCATTATCTGAAGACTCAGTTTCAACTTCATCAATCACCCTCGTAATTTCAAAGAACGCCGGCGCAAGAATGGATTCGTGATAGGCCTATCTCTTCGCCCACAGCATTTCGTCTGCGATAAAGACTGGCGTGCGACTGTGAAAAGTCGATCTTCGAGACTGAAAGTTTATTCATAGGCTAAATGCTATGTTAAAATGTCTATGTTAAATTCTATGCTGATTGTATTAGATAACAGATGCTTTCATCTTTTGTTTATTTTCTTCTTTTGAGCTAAAAATTCTTGCCCAATAGAATTATAGAGCCTATTTGTCTATAAGTTATTTCCAGCACCACGCGTTGCCTATGTGTGTATAGAGACACATGGAAGACACTTGAAGATCGACAGAGAGAGAGAGAGAGAGAGAGAGAGAGAGAGAGAGAGAGAGAGAGAGAGAGAGAGAGAGAGAGAGAGAGAGAGAGAGAGAGAGAGAGAGGAGAGAGAGAGAGAGAGAGAGAGAGAGAGAGAGAGAGAGAGAGAGAGAGAGAGAGAGAGAGAGAGAGAGAGAGAGAGAGAGAGAGAGAGAGAGAGAGAGAGAGAGAGAGATGAGAGAGAGAGAGAGAGAAGTAGAAGAAGAAGATTATGAAGAAGATGAAAAAGAAGAAGAAAATTATGAAGAAGATGAAGAAGAAGGTGAAGAAGAAGATGATGATAATGATGAAGAAGAAGAAGAAGAAGAAGAAGAAGAAGAAGAAGAAGAAGAAGAAGAAGAAGAAGAAGAAGAAGAAGAAGAAGAAGAAGAAGAAGAAGAAGAAGAAGAAGAAGAAGAAGAAGAAGAAGAAGAAGAAGAAGAAGAAGAAGAAACGTGGAGTGCTTCGTTAGCGCCATAAACACGCACACATCTCATCTAATTACAGCCAAGTGCACACACTCGCCACATAACGACTCCAGCTGCTGAGGCAGACAACTGGCATCCTAAGATGTGCTTCGAACCTGGCAGGATGATTACATGAAGGAAGGAAGACAACTCACTCGGTGTCTTGATTTGATAATTAGGCCTAACTGATTCCGTTGTCCAGCAGAACCTTCGAATGCTAACAATCCTCTGTCCCTTTTACATCTTCCCACTCTAAATTAATGTGGCCTGATCACAATAAGTACAAAATTGTCTAATGGTAAGGCTGATGATTGCTACCTGCAACACTCTATTACGGCCGCTTCTGACAGTTTACCATTTCAGGTGGCAGTCTGGATGGGTTGACTGTGGAAGTCCGTACTTGAAGAAAATTTAAATGTCAAATGGTCATAATAGAGTCGTGTGTTTTGCATATTTTATAACCTGCAGCTGCATCCTGTGTGCAGCCTTCAGGGCGAGTGGATGACTGTATGCAGACAGATGGACTGCACACGAAACAAACACACCTGCATAGACCTACACGAAGTTTCTAGTAGGCATCTTCTTTTTCAAATCTTATGACAATGATGTCGGGCGTAGGGTAAATATTCGGAGCAAAAGATGGAGAATGTGTTCGGGTTTTGTTCTAAATCAGAATGAATTGCAGGACTGTTTGCCATCGTTCGTCGAAATGAACTGTGGAATTGAACCTAAGCCAATAGCTTTCACATCAACACATACCAATCAACTAGGTATTTATACAGCGCTTCAAGATAACTATGCAGTAGACAAACTGGTGTACGTTCGAGCTGGAATACAGGCAAAGATCGAAACAAGAGGATATTTAGCCAAGGTGGAATTCAGAAAATGCGCTATATGTAGGTGTTATGTTTACGGTTACAATTACAATGACGTTACACAAATGTAGTCTTTTTCATTGCCTTGCAGTTAAACCTACAGTATGTAGCGCCTTCAGACCCGCCGAGAGGGGGGCAGGGGGGCAAATGCCCATGCAGGGGCCCGGCGACTTTTTAGGGGCCCGGGCCGGGCCCGCAATCAACTTAAGAAAAATATTATAATCAGTTATACAAAGTTTATGATTTATGCCTTTTAAAATATATTATCTAACGCTTAACAACAATCAGTTTAAACTTCAAGCATCTGAATAAAATCATAGTTGTGTATATATATATCATTTTGTTTATATAGGCCCTAAATATAATATCGCACGGTGGTACAAGCACTTTTATTATTTCAATTTGTGTGTTTTTTTATTTTTTCGTACGACCCTACGATATTATATTTATATAAAGCCTAAAAGATAGTTTAGAGGCCCGTAACTGCTCTGCCTAGGGGCCCGTGACTGTTCTGCCTAGGGGCCCGCGACTGCTCTGCCTAGGGGCCCGGAATTTCTGTCGGCGGCCCTGAGCGCCTTAGATGAAGTGGCGCTATATAAATTTTTACAATTACCATTACCATGTAGGCATTAATATATAATCCAATAACGCATAAATGCATGCTATGTGTAAACAGTCTTTGGACCTATATATAAATATATATATATATATAATTTATATATATATAATACTGAATAAAACGGTCGATTACTGAAGAGCTTAGAGGGAGGATTACAGATTTAACGCTGGAAATGAAAGCAGAAGATATGAAATTGTAATGACACGGCTGAGAAATTCCGATGAGTTGTTGTCTTGGTTATGGATTTTTGTTCATGCTCTGCTCTGCTCTGCTCTGCTCTGCTCTCTCTCTCTCTCTCTCTCTCTCTCTCTCTCTCTCTCTCTCTCTCTCTCTCTCTCTCTCTCTCTCTCTCTCTCTCTCTCTCTCCCTCTCTCTGACTCTCTCTCTGTCTGTCTGTCTGTCTGTCTGTCTGTCTGTCTGTCTGTCTGTCTGTCTGTCTGTCTGTCTGTCTGTCTGTCTGTCTGTCTGTCTGTCTGTCTGTCTCTCCGGTGACCAAGGGATTCGATATTCGAATGTCCATCTATCTCAATATCTCGAGAGCTTAGGTGAGCAAACGATGTGCGTATACATCTTAACGATCGACCCAACCCAGACCCCTTTCTACACAGGACGCAGTCGGTCATCAGTCTGACTATATCAGTATGGCCATCACGCCAAAGCTATTTTCTTTTCCTCCAGAGGCTTCATAACACCATCTGAACGAAGTGTAGCGTCCATCATTAGTCGAGCGTCTGTTACAACGTAAGCAGGCATTGTATGCGTGTGCCATGGTTGTTCGTATGCGTATGATTAGAGGCGCCATATAAATATGCTATGTAAATCCAGTGGATAGATGAACGCGTTAAGGTGCTCAGAAGCCAAGAGAAGAAGATGACGACGACGACGAAGGCGTCCGTTGCTTCACTGTTGGTTAAGTCCAATCCTGCTCACCATCCGACATGCTGCATGGTTCTCTCTCTCTCTACACGTCTCTGCCTCTATGTCTCTTTGTGTCCCTATCTGTCTTCCTGCGTACTCCTACATCTGCGTCTATAAAGCGTCGAGTGCTTAGGCTGACTGTGTCCTTGCTGCTGCTGCTGCTGCTGCTGCTGCTGCTGCTGCTGCTGCTGCTGCTGCTGCTTTCCCATGTGCTGCTCTATATCTCTCTCGTATGTGTGTGTGTCTGCCTGATGTGTCTTTGCCTCTGCGTGTTTCTGTCTTTGCATCTACGTCTCTGCGTCTTTTGCTGTGTTCATCTGTCTGTCTATCTGTCGCTGTTTCTTAGCAGCTCTGCCTCTGTGTATTTTGCTCTGTTCCTGTGCGTCTCTTCATATGTCTCTGCAGTCCCGTTTCTGTATGTTTTGTTGTGTTCCTGTCTGTCATTCTTTCTGTCACTGTGTCTGTCCGTGTTTCTGTTCTCTTTCGTTTGCCATGTCGTCTAATACAGCTAATCATTCTTGCGGTTCAGTCTCTAGGCTCCTCTCATTAAACATCCTTCTTATTCATTCTCATACTCGATGCTCACTCGGTCGACCGACCTTCCTTCGATGGATACAGCGGTCACTGGCTTCCCTGTCTCTTTGTCTCTGTCTCTGACTCTGTCTCTGTCTCTGTCTCTAACTCTGACTCTGTCTCTGTCTCGGTGTCTGTCCATTTCTACGTGGTTAAGAGAAGATCTGCGTAAAAATCCAATAACTTAGCATCATGTGAAGCCAGATGCTTCGCTCTCTAGTTTCCAAACTGAATTCATAATGCGATATTTTTATATGGACACATCTATTCCATGTTGCCTGGATTGAATAGTGGTCAAAATGGCGAAGGATTTGATTAACTAACTAACTAAATGACTGAGTGAATTAATTAATTAATTATTCACTGGGTAGTCATGCGACTGAATGAATGAATGTATTATTCACTCAATTACTGACTGGCTACATGTCTGTCTATCGACTGACTGACAAAATAACTCATTAAATGACTGACTCGTTTGCTATTTTATGACTGACTAAATGAATTATTCACTGAACGACTCGTTGAATAAACTGAATGAATGACTGGGTGAATTAATAAAATGACTGATTGACGGATTGACTGAATTATTCACTTAATGACTGCTAGACTGCCTCAGTCACTGATAGTGAACAGACGGATTGGAGTAATGACTTGTTAAATGATTTTTTTACCGATAAATATCAAGAACAAGATGACTCTGACTGTATTGACAGCTAAACAATCAAGTTCTAATATAGGATTATAGACCGACACTGTACGTTATTATTATTATTATTATTATTATTATTATTATTATTATTATTATTATTATTATTATTATTATTATTATTATCATTATCATTATTATTGTATTTAACAATTATAATTTAATTATCTGAAGCGCCATCTTAGCGTCACTCAGACAGAGGTGGCAGCGTCCTGGAAAGGCAGATGGCATTTCCACGTTGCAGGGCCACTGAAATCCGTTGGAACAAATACGATGTCTCCAGTGGATCGTGCGTTGAGTCCGATATCCGGCTTCCTAGCTCCACAACGAACTGTAGACCTTCACCGCTCCAAGATCCGCCCGTCTCCAAGGCGATCGCCACAAAGGTATGGGTGTCAGTGATGGTTGCGTATTTCGCCCTCTTGATCAGAACTGCATGTTCCGCGGCTTCGCCAGCTCCGATGGATGTGTGGGCAAGGTGGGAGGTGGCGTAGGTATCGGGCACTGTCACGTCCCATGTCAGGCATCGTCCGCGTGACCAAGGAATCAGCGTGACACCGTCTGGTCGTTTTCCATTTCCTCTTGAGAGGCCGAGAGGCTCTTTCTGAGCAGGGATTTTCGCTCTGCTCAGCGCTCTCCAGATCACATCGTTGATCATAGCGTGCCGCTGTTGTTTCCCTCCTCCTCCTCTACACACCAGACCATGAAGCCCTCTTGCGTCGACATTTTCTCGGCAGTGGTGGCACAAGTGCGGCTCACAGAGTGCCGTGCCTAGCCTCACCCCGACTGCGATCCGTATCTCCTCGTCTGAGAGGCGAAGGCCCAAAGCAGTCACCGGAGGAGCTAGCATCCAGTCACCAGAATGAGGTGCTTGTGAAGCTAGCAGGCGAGCACGATCGCGAGGACAGCTGGTGGACTCGAGCAGGCCTGTCCGCGCCTTGTCTGTGTATCGGATATCCCACTCCTTTTGGCGATGAGTTGCTGTTCCTGTTGGTGGTTCTGCATCTGTCAGGGTCTTCCACGCGGTGAGTGCTGAATTGACCAGTTCGTATGGTATCTCAGCCGACTCTGTTGGTAAGATGCATGTCTGCAGTTCGGTTGTGCTAGCAGCAGAAGCCAGAAAGGCGGAAAGTGCCAGCGTAGATGCACAACGAACTCCCAGACCACCGTCTCTCACCGGCAAAGAAGCCTGGAGCCACCGGTCATCGTCAAGGTTTACATTCAGGATGGTCGATAGACCTTCTCTCAACAATTTGTCGAACCGAGCCAAGCCCGGGCAATCAGCACAGACGGCTGTGCGCATACTGTATAACAGCTTCGGTATACTTAAACTGTTTCTCAGCAGAACCAGAGCATCATGTGTATGAAGTAAGGATAGTCTTGCGATTGCTCTCTCAAGATCGTTAGCTTTCGTTTCTAAAACCTTATCCACAGCTGGACCTTGTATCAGGGGTGCACCCAACAAGGTCATCTGTTCGAAGGCCATTTTTGTAAAGTCTTGAAACGCCGGGTCATCGAACGGCGTTTGGATGTTCTGGCAGGCGATCTCACATTTGCTGCGGTTTAATAGCAAACCCAGCTTCTTTGATTCTTGCACAATAAGGTGAACATCGGCGGCCACTGACTCCTTGCTACCCCCCAATGTGAGGTCATCCAAGTATCCAATGCGCAGATCCGAACTCAGCTTTATCAGAACCGGTTGTAAGACAAGGCAGAACTCCAGAGGGCCCAGTGGATCGCCTTGCTGGGTCCCTTCTTCAGATCGTATGATATTCGAGCCATAACGCAACAGTGGACGGTTGGAGTAGGCGGCGTCAGCAAAACGATAGAGCTCTGGGATGTCTCTAGCCACTGCCTCTAGAAGCGCATCTCTGCGCAGAGTGTTGAAAGCGTTAGTGAAGTCAAGCTTCACTAGGACGCTGTCTTCAGGCATCGTGGTAACCCAACGACGTGTTGCATGAACAGCTGCCTCAGCACCTCCTGGAATGCCTACCCCAAGCTGAATGGGGGCGAGCAGCTGAGACAGTCTTGTCACCGCGTATGAATTGGCGCACTTTGCCGCCAGGCGGCGCCAGGTGTAGCCCACCGCGATTGGTCTGATGCCTCCGTCCTTCTTGCTTAGGGCTAAAAGGTTTGCTCCATAAATGACCTCATTCGCCTCTTCAGGTAAACCTCCTTTTAAAAGCATATTGACAAGGTCGGATAGATGTTGGCAGATGTTGTCATCCACTCCAAATGCCACGAGATCCTTAAGGTGCTGTGGGGTGATGCCGTCGGGGCCGCCTGCAGAACCCGATGGGAAAGAGGAGATTGCCCTAGTGACTTCTTCTTTGGAAACCTGCAACGCGATGAAGCGCTCTGAGCTGTTTGGATCACAAGGTGTTCTCCTGTCCACTGGTGCGAGCGGGTGTTTATGCTTAAGTGCGGCCAGAGTTTCCGGTGTTTCCAGCGCAGGCTTATCCTCACTGCAGACGAGACGTATGGCTGCTTTGAAGTTGCCTTCTTCAAGCTTCCTGGCAACTGCCGTCGCCAAATACTTGGTGGAGTCGTATTTTGTTGCCTTGGGTTTATCCGTGGAATTCAGTCCAACGTTGGTTGAATAGTTTGACCCTCTCGATCTCCAATCGGCAATGCGGGACAGAATCGTCTTCGTCACGTTGTGTTTTCGCCCTCCTCTTTTAGGTTTCTCCAGCACGGTTCCTCCGAAAGCCAGCAAATCAGACCATTTGCCAATGCAATTAGGTTCTTGCACGATAGCTTGTATTAGCTCTCCCAGGAGAGCAGCACACGATGGTCTTGCTGCTCTTGGGATTCTCTTAATGAGAGGACCAGGTAAAATAGGGTGAGAGAGGCGCGAAGCGTTTGGCGGAAGGTCTTCATCCGCTGACAAACCCTGTGAAGAGGCGATCTGTTGGTTCATGGTGGAAAACGATTGCGTTGCGGTCAAAGGGTTTGCAGGGCCGTCCGCCGGTGGCTGGTCAGAGCCCGGACACGGGGCAGATCGAGGTCCGTGCCGATGGATAGTTCCATCTGAGGCATGTGTCTTAAATGACGACCAACACACCCCGCAAACGCCCTTCCCCTTGCAAGGTTTTTGACTCATTTGGGAGATAGTGTCGTTTATCGTGTTCTAAATCAGTTCAGATTGTTTACAGTTACGCCGCCATTTAAAATGACAATACGTTGCCATTGACGACTATGACGTCGTCGGCCTTTAAACATGGCAGAGGAAAATTTTGAAAGGCGGATTATCGTTGATGATTATAAAGAAAGTTTATCGAACCAGACGTGTCGTGTTCTGGGCGGATCGTCCTCAACTAATAAGATTATTATTATTATTATTATTATTATTATTATTATTATTATTATTATTATAATTATTATTTTATATTATTATTATTATTATTATTATTATTATTATTATATTATTATTGTGTATTTATTAAGCGCCACTATCTAATGACAAGGCGTCAATCGATGGCGCTGACCAATAGTGCGTGAAGGACTTGCTCAAGGTCTCATGGGTGGCTCCTAGAACCGTTACTCTCCGCCTTACAAAGCAAACGCTCTAACCAATTGGCGACCAGGCCCCATAAATAAATAAATATATAAATATATAAATATATATATATATATATATATATATATATATATATATATATATATATATATATATACTGTAAGTCTAGTCCAAGTCTCTCTCGATGCTTGTGTGCGTTCTATGTGGATCCTACCTTTATATAAGCTTACAGAATCGTTCTATATTGCTAGCCCATAAATATATATATATATAGAGGAATTCCTAGGCCATATAAATATATATATATATATATATATATGTGGACGAATATACATCGGTTTATAGCAGCCATACATGCAGGATTTCAATTGTCGGCCTCGTAACCATGACTACAAATGACCAGTTGTGTCCGATCATTGATATCGGTGAAATATTCAGCGCCACTGGACTTTGCAGCGACATCTAGACTTACTGTGACGAACGATATTTCTTCTCTGATTAGTTACACTGAAGTTTCGGGTATTTTCAGGGGAGTTTTGGCCAATGAGGAAAACGACGAATGGGAGTAGGAAACAGATGAGAAATTGGACGAGGAGACGCAGAGGGGAAGAACAAGCCACCCAACGAATCGACTGCTGGATGTGCCGGAGGAGGGAGGTTGTGTTGCTTTATGTTGCGCCTGCACAGATGATGGAAGATGAGTCGATGTACTGCAGAATGGCCAACGACCTGTCTGCAGTGGTCGCCATTTGTACAACCCGTTTCTTTATTTAGAAGCAGACGATCAAAGCCGACGATATATTATTTGGTTGATGCAACCTCTGGAAATTGGTGGAAGTATGTCCAATATATGTATGTGATCTCATGCATATGATCTTATGTAAATGAACTTATGCATATGAACTTATGTATATGAACTTATGTATAAGAACTTATGCATATGAACTTACTGCACAGCTTAACATACTCGAATTAGTGAGTGCATTATGCATTTATTCATTATATTAGACTATATACATGTGCAGTTATACTTAGTGGAAACGGCTGTTTGCTGTATACGAGAAGCGACAGAAAAAGGTGCATTAACCCTCTTATCGGGAACAATAGCGACGGAGTCTGTCTTTGTCTTTAGCAACCCTTCTAACGAAGCGAGGATGCAAGATGCGCGTGATCAGTGGCTCTTGCAGGCAGCAAGTGGCTGGCAGTGCTAAAGGGAACTGTTTGATGAAGTGCGGTGCGGTTGGGCTTCCACTGAAGCTGCTCAATTAAGGAACCAAGGACACAGACAACAATGAATCCGATACAACAACAAATTAGTTGTTGATTCGTCTAGATTCAGCTAATCGTTTCTATACTAACAATCATCATCAGAATACACTGCGGCTTCTGCAGAATTTCTTTGAAGGAATGCAATACTTGTATCTCAGCCGATGCGCCATCCCAAGGACTCGCATACATTAGGCTAATTTTTGAAAACGTTGAGAAAAAATTGGTACAACAGAATTTGGTCGATAGTTAGTTACATCTTCTTTATTTCCGAGCTTAAGCGAAGGGACCACATTTGCAATTTTAATCCTAATGGTATTGTTGCGAACAGAGTGAAAAATTACGAATTTCTGAAATGGTATTTGCTACAGCATATAAAACAGGACAGGCTTTGCAAGGGTCAATATAATCAAGACCTGCACCATGCGTAATATGGAACTAATTTCTCAGGACTACAATTTCTTCTGGGAATTGGACAGATTGAGAACCTTTTGGGGTTATGGCTTAAGGATTTTATTGAAAGAAGTTGTACTATGAGTGATGGTAGCAGCTTAGATTGAATCAACGCGAGTAAGAGAAGTTGTTAGCTTAATTCTGCGTCTTTAGCCATGATTTAATTTCTATAATTAATTAACTCTGTGTTAAACCAGAAATCTTCCCCGCTCACTATCGATCCAATGATTCTTCAGGTTATTTTAAGATTGCATTTAAGTTTGGAAAATTCGGCAGCGCAATAGTTTTGCGTGGCTTTAATTAGAAACTGTTTAGATATATTTTATTAAACAGTAAATTTAGCTTTTTCTTCTGCAAAGGGGTTTTAAAAAATATAATTTTAAGTTTAACAGGCCCTGGAGACATCCATGGTGTTTATGTTTCTTGTGTCCCTTTTTATTATAGTGAAACCAATTGGATTGCATGAGCCTTTTTGTATCGATCAATGAATAATGTGCATATGCAAGGCTTTTGTCATTATTAGCACATGCTTCAGAGACCATGCAGGGTCCACGCTAATTAGACGAGTAGCGACCAACAAAACGTCCTTCATTATTTATTAATCTAGAGGAATAGAGAATTCTGTAGCTAACTGAGATAGGAGTAAAGTCAACCGATCCAGAACAGATCAGAGATGATCCGTAATATATCACTGATAATAATCGAAGACAACACGTTTTGAATATATATATTTATGAAAATATTGCCAATCAAAGCTGCTGTAGATCAGTGATTCCATAGGCCTATAGTGGGTCGAAGTTTAGCGCGAAGGAAATAAGATAGCATGCAGTGGAGATCATATGAATTTTAAGGTGTTCCTGAAATTTCAATAAATCGATATTGATATCGTCAAGTAAAATATGTAATTCTTCATCAGCCTTCGAGGGGGGGGGGTGTGTGGAGACGGCAATCGATCAATTTCTCAAAATAGGAGGAGCTTTAAATATTTGTCCCGTTGGTCGATGGAGAACTCTTAAAATGCAGTCAGCTCCCCTATTTTGTAGTGGATTGTTTCCAATATGTAACATCCGCTCTTGCTACTTGATTCAAGCCAAATTCTGAAAGTTTGTTCCACCTTTAATGAGGAATGCAGCATCCCGCCCCTGCGTGTATAGTTCAACACTTAAGACAAAAATGTATATCAAAGAACGAATATAATTTCAGCGTTAACAGAGCCAAGCTATGCTTCTTCAATACTAGAATCGTAACAGACAATAATATTATAAAAGAAACTGAACTTCGTGCATTTTGGAGATAAGACGATGTTCCTGCAAATAAGATGCATAATACTAACTACTGATTTCGAGAGTTAAGCTGTGGACACAGAGAAATTTTATACAACCTGGACACAGGAATTCTATACAAACTGAAGCACACCATCGGGGTCAAAGCCCATATTATGTAGCAAATGTCGAGCCTCCTGGTCCCCAGCGAAGAGATCAAACTTTGACCCATTTCATTTTTTGTACACAAGTGAGGAATATTTGCTATTTAAGGAAACAACACTGGTAAAATCTCAAACACAATCAATATGGTTAAATGGAAATTTTAAAAGACCACAATTTATACAGTAACAAGAATCAATCGTAGACCCATACAAAATGCAACTGAAGTGCAACAAAATTGACATAAATCGCCGAATTGACATTAAATAACAGATTTCTGTCGGTAATTTATAGGACGCATACGCAATGAATAAATATTCAGTCTGTTTCGTAATGGACTATGATGCCCTGCTATTGTCACGGTAGACAGAATAGGTCTAGAGGAGGATGAAATTAAATGAAAATTATATTGTTCGGTCAAATATAATTATCAGAAATAGATTTAACATAATATAAGTTTGACCGCATCCAGTGACAGGACGCAGATTTCCCACGAGCGTCGATTAACTTAAATCGGTGTTCGTCAGCTAAAAGGCGACTGTCCTTCGTTTGTCATTGGGGAAATTGGAAATCCATATATGGATGGCGGATCCTTCCACTGTCCACGTCCCTAAGATCTTCTCCTTCATTATGTTCCTGATGCGTGAGTAGATTTGCGCATTTTTCTTTGTAAGATGTTCATTGATGTAGACCGGAGACTAATCGAACGGAGAAGTAGAGACATGCAAGGACCTTCTTCGAGCGAAAGAACAGCATTTCGCACTCGGCGCAATGTGAATCGGACAACGACGTTTGTCGTTTTATCCTCGCGGAATTCCGTGAGTAATGGAAATGTCCTGCTCGTTAATTTCGAGGCCTACGTATAGACGACCCCGACAAAGGCTTATAGCGCTTTGTTCTGTTTTTAGGTTGGTCTGCGAGGAGGAACGCTTGGAAGTAGCGTCCTCAATCTCATCAATTCTGAGAAGCTTCTGTGTCTCTTTTCCTTCTCATATGCTCGAAATTTCTCGTTCTGAGATTCTCATAAACTCATATCCGCAACTACTGCTAGTTTTTGTTACAAAGTTTGTGTGAAATTGCCCGCCAGTTTATAGAACAATTGTTCGAGCGTAGCAGGGAAAAGTCTGGTAGAAAGACTGGTATCGAAGCTGGTATCGATGCTGGTATAGAAAGGCTGACAGAAAGGCTGGTAGAAAGACTGGAAGACAGAATCGTATAGCATCATGTCGATCAGGTCATCGACGTTCTACACTTTTTTCGACATTTTTCGAGTTATTTATTGTAAATAGAATATAATAGAATACTCTTTATTGGAACCAACTGCAAACCGCATTTTGGTGTACAGCAACGTAAACATGTTTATACAGATAATATAGGCCTACTAATAATATGTTAATATTAGCTACTAATATTTGTCTCTATTATCCCCAATTTATATTGTATGCCAATACGTCACTTTTAAACATTTCTATCTGTAGATTTACTCTGGCTTTAACTAAAAACACGCTGCCGTCCACCAAGACGTGTCAACCATGCATCCGCTAAGAACTTATATTGACAAATGCTACTGCTCCGCACTACTTTAAAGAAAGAGCAGTGCACGCGTTTCATGCATTAGACTTCATTGGCGGGAGAGATAAATTCGTCAGCAGGACTTGCTGTTAGATTCCGATTAAGGTGGTTATCAATTACACCGAGACATTGGTCAGTTGGGCAATGTCAGTCACAGCGGCTGACAGCGAAATCTCTCGAATGCAGCAGCCGAACTTTCTCTAGGTATGCCAGGACAGCCAATTTCGTGCTTTTATCCAGCGTTCGACTATCTGGGTTTGGATGCAGAGGGGTCAGCTAATGATGGATTTACGGTCGGAGGATAGGAAGCTATGGTCTAAGACTTCCCCGGGATCTAAACCCCATCTGTATCGATGGAAGGCATTAATCAGGCAATCTACTGCTGCTGCTGCTGCTGCTGCTGCTGCTGCGTGCAGTCTGCGGACGATGATACCCATCCTGCGGCTAACTGCCTGGCGGTCATCCGGTGCAGGTGAAATGCTGCCCACGCAAACGCTGGTCTGTCTCCTGCATTATGTTCTAGCAATCCAACAGAGAGCTTGAAAACAATGTCCAGGGGATTCTTCTGAAATTACCATTTAAGAACCGCAGGAGATAAAATTAATGTGGCAGACGGTGAATTGTCAGACCCGTGGACCAGCGAGAGACTGGAATATACAAGCAGAGCGGAAAGGAGAGATAGAGACAGAGAGAGAGAGAGGGAGAGAAAGAGACCTTATGTCTGTCAGTCGGACAGGTATTGACAATATGGACACACGAGTCCACGACATTACTGAGCAGTGGACGTTTCAGAGATGCAAATCAATAAATATGAAGTCTTGATCAAATGGAATGCATTATTTCCGCGGTGATTTACTTGCAATATACGTCTGACAATATGGAGCTGTTACTTCATCATTCGTGTCTGTATTGTGTGCCTCAGCGGAAAATCCGATGCTGCATTGCAGTTGAAGGGAGCTTTGATGCCTTCGATATTGAAAGATTATGACGTGTCTCGGCCATAAAGCATTCGTCAGATTGCAATGCGACAAAAGACCTTCATAGATTTCAATATTACATGTCGACCAAGGGCTACAGAAAGCGTCCAGCCAGTATATGATTTTCATGTTCATACTTTGTCGAATTTCTTCCAAAATGAGTCGGCGTCTGAGAAGAACGCACATAGATGGCCACAATTCTGGTAAATAAGCAACAGGCGAGTTTTAAAAAGATTTATTAGGAGAAGAATATTGCTAAAATCAAATGATTAAATAAAATCTTACCAGGGCATAAACTAGACCTGGAAAATGCGGTAATTGAGTTTAAGCGAAAGAGTGAAAATGTGTTGCAAAATGTTGATATAACTAGAAACGCGTGTTTGATTTGAAATGAGGTGGATCACTTCTCAGATTGATGAAAAATAAAAACGTTTGCAATAATCTGAAATCAGCTCCCTCGGTTGAAACTATTTGTATAATAATCTTACACTTAGACCTATAGAACAGACATTAGGCCTACTGGTTCTAGTTTATGAAATAAGTGAGAACAATATTATATTTTTATATTTTCAAATATGAAAACAATAATGAATAATATTTACACATTCAACGTAAGATACGTACTGAGTCGAAGGTAGAACTCGATAATGTTTTCCAAATAAATTTACTTACTCCTATAAAAACTGTACATGAGCCACATGAATGATAATTAATTTTTTTCGGCCTGTCTACACTCTACAGTAAGCCTTAGGTTGAAGAACATTTGCTGGCTTCCATTATCTGCCCCTTCTTTACCTGAACTACCTGTTACTATGAAATTCACCGAGCTGCAGTTTCTAAGCCTACCGTGTTAGGTATGAATTTTTAAAAATATGAAAGCCATTGTCATACGGGATCCTATGACTAGCAAGCAATAACGAACTGCAGACGCAGAGATTAGATTTTTAATTCTTTATACTTCTGTTCACTTGGTGACATGATTGACATCCACTTATCCTGCCAGTTAATGTCATCAGATCATGAAGAGAAAGAATATATAATGTAAGTGGCAACATCTAACAGTACATTAAAGGTATCTGCGATATCTGACCGCTCAACTGCCAACAATCACCCATCTGCCATGGTTGTTTGCGTCTCTTTCTAAAGAAATATAGGATGCTTATAATCTGCCACAGTAATCTCCAAAAGCAGGACTTAGGCCTAAACGTCGCCGTCGTTAGGCTGCAGATCAAATCAAGATTCACCTTAGCGCTAGCTAATCAAGAGTATGGGATGGCAAGCAGTTGTCTGATTTTATGAGTGATGAAAGCAGCAAAGTTGATAGGTTACTAGTGTTGATGTCTTCACTCGTCTATGCTTGTAGCTCCAAAACTACACACCATATTTTCATACTGTCCTTGAACTGTGGAAATCACGGCAGTGTGAATCGCTATGTGCTTTGACACTATACGTCTTCTAACTGCAAAGCAGATTGAATAGACTCAATAGAGCACGCCATCTGCCAGAGTCTTCGATCCATTTGAATCTGTTTTCACCTATTGTTTTTACGTGTTTGCGCTGTTTAGCCGGCGTCTTTGAACCATCAGTCGGACCCGTAGGCCTAATTAACATTTTATAGATATTCCGTCACAACTATAGTCTCACATGAATCAGTCACTGCAGCAAAAGGAACGTTAAGTTTTCTAATAAATGTTAATAATGTTAATAGTCTAAATGCCTACATTGCAGATCACTGTCAACTGAATTATCGCAGAGAAGACCATATAGGGTTAATCTACCTTTCAGCCTGTATGGATGGATTAGGTACGAAGTATATGATTAATAAACCGAGCGTCTTAAACCAAGAACGTTGGTAGTAAAGGACTACTAGCTGAAACATTAGAGATACTGCTGAAGAGCAACGAATATTCACTCTAGCATGCAGATGCAGCCTGTGAACTGCATAGAATTAATTGGTTAAACATATTTGTTGTTTTCATTGCAGTTAATCATGGTTCACATCTAAAGTTGTTACAGATGGGCCTACTACGATCACTGACGCCGTTGTGCTAATCGGAATGTGATGATTTCCAGGCTGCTGGAAACGTCATGCTTGGTACATCAGTAAAATAGCTACACTCGCTATCGTTTTACAGCACTTGTCTCCAAATGCGAAAAACAGCTTGTGCTTTCAGCAAATGCAATCGAGGCGAATGTTTGCTGACATCATATCGATGTAGTAGTATGGCAGATTTAATCATTTCTCCTTAATTGCAGGCATTACCCTGCGTTCAAGAGAGCAGAAGACTTGTGAAGAAACTGGCTTTTGTAAACTACTACAATGCTGAACGTGGTGTAGCTCTAATCAAAACATTCATTGCTATTATCGCTAAGGATGAATAATAGAAAATGCTGCGAGTCGTAGCCAAACTCAGAGGATAGTTAAATAATTTAATAATAATAATAATAATAATAATAATAATAATAATAATAATAATAATAATAATAATAATAATAATAATAATAATAATAATAATAATAATAATAATAATAATAATAATAATAATAATAATAATAATCTAAGAACTTCCATAGCGCCGCTGTGATAATGCTCAGGGCATCAGTCGACAGATGAAGAATGTGGCATATAAGTTTACGGATATCAAGGATGCGACAAGACAATAATGAGTCATTATTATGATCACTGGACCAATTGTATGGAACTCCTTGCATGATCAGTTAACAAACTTACCTACAATGTACCAGTTTAAGAATCATAGAAAGTGTTTTTTTTATCATTATTGGTTATTCTAGTGACAACGATCGAAGCCTATATTATATTTTTCTGCGAATCTGGTGTTATATATGACTATGGAGTTCTGAGGTAATATAGAAACAGCGATCAAATAAAATAGGCAATAAACTATATTTAAATTGAAACAAAACAGACAAATTTGCAGTTCTTAATGGCTCCTGTGGGGCACTGTGTGTTATATGTCTAGCTGCTGCCAAGTTGTCGTGTGCATTACATTATTGACAAGAGTTTCATTCCCAAACGCGCTTTCTTGCTTTCAGAATGAAATCAAATTAAGCTCGCAAGAAATCAATTCATGTGAGACATTCATTTCGTAGGAAATCTGAATCAGCTGTAGTGTTATTGATTAGGTTGATATTGCGATCAGAGAAAGAGTGACTGTCTCTCTTTCTCAAGATCCAGCGATACCAATCCATTTGCCAAGGAGATGTCACGGTAAATAAATGCATCCGAATGGTTATATTCATTTCGAAAAATATAAATAATTAAATTATAAGAAGATTTAATTAATTTGATAGATTTTATTAAGTTATAAAACCGACAGAAGTAGAGTTAGAAGTAGTATAGTTATGACATTTATGTTGAGAAGGTAGGTAGCATATTGAAGTGTGAAGTATGTTAAAGGTAAAAATTATGAGGTAAGACAAAGCAAGTAGGGTAAGGTAAGATAACGTAATATCAGGAAAGGCAAGGCAAGATAAGATAGGATAAAATATGATTTGATAAGGTAATACATAGTAAGATAAGATATGGTAATACAAAATATGTGATTATGTACAATTAAATAATATAAGGCACGGTATACATGTAAGTATGACAAAGCGAGACAAGGCACGGCAACGTAAAGCAAAGTAAGATAATTCAAAGAATGGTAAATTAAGATAGAGTAAGGTAATTGCTCATTCAAGTAAGCATAAGGCGATTTAAGGAATACTAATGCTCATTTATGGAAAGCACCTATCCGGAATAATTCTTAGCGTCTTACAAGCTTAATGTAGAAAGCATCTATCCGGAATAATCGTAAGAGTCGTGTAGCTGACGGATATTTTGGCTAATGCGTCTATACGATGACAGAGTCATTTAACAATCATACGTTCTCTCCTGGTCGATTACATTCAGAACAAATGCTAACGCATTAGCAATACGTCACCGTTTCACCATCATCTTAACTTCATTGAAACAATCTGAATAAGAATTTAAACTTTTTGACTCAACCATTGCGCCTCTGAGCAGGTCTCTTGAAGAAGCGCTATAAAAAATTTCCGAAAGAATCAATGAATTAATGCGAGAAGAAACCATGCAATATTTCGTAATAAAATTGATTTGTCTAAAGTCACAAGTCACAAGTTGCCTGAGAATGTTATGGGGTAACTGGACAACTTCTTTAACCGTCCACAACCAATCCCCATATGAGTAACATTGTATTGTGCACCTACATCTGTTACTTCTCACAGTTACATACCGATGCACATGAGTGATGCAATGTAACCTACATCCGTTACCTCTCACAGTTACATACCGATGAACATGAGTGATGCAATATAACCTACATCTGTTACTTCTCACAGTTACATACCGATGCACATGAGTGATGTAATGTAACCTACATCCGTTACTTCTCACAGTTACATACCGATGCACATGAGTAATTGCAATGTAACCTACATCTGTTACTTCTCACAGTTACATACCGATGCACATGAGTAATTGCAATGTAACCTACATCTGTTATTTCTCACAATTACATACCGATGCACATGAGTAATTGCAATGTAACCTACATCCGTTACCACTCACAGTTACATACCGATGCACATGAGTGATGCAATGTAACCTACATCCGTTACCACTCACAGTTACATACCGATGCACATGAGTGATGCAATGTAACCTACATCCGTTACCACTCACAGTTACATACCGATGCACATGAGTGATGCAATGTAACCTACATCCGTTACATCTCACAGTTACATACCGATGCACATGAGTGACGCAATATAGCCTACATCCGTTACGTCTCACAGTTACATACCGATGCACATGAGTAATTGCAATGTAACCTACATCTGTTACTTCTCACAGTTACATACCGATGCAGATGAGTGACGCAATATAGCCTACATCCGTTACGTCTCACAGTTACATACCGATGCACATGAGTGACGCAATATAGCCTACATCTGTTATTTCTCACAGTTACATACCGATGCACATGAGTAATTGCAATGTAACCTACATCTGTTATTTCTCACAGTTACATACCGATGCACATGAGTGATGCAATGTAACCTACATCCGTTACCACTCACAGTTACATACCGATGCACATGAGTAATTGCAATGTAACCTACATCTGTTATTTCTCACAATTACATACCGATGCACATGAGTGACGCAATATAGCCTACATCCGTTACGTCTCACAGTTACATACCGATGCACATGAGTGATGCAATGTAACCTATTGTATTGTATTGTATTGTATTGTATTCGGATATTTATAAAGCGCTTCTAGCGGGAGGGCCATTCAGAAGCGCTCCCAGTGCGATAGACCCCGAGAGAAAAAGCAAGTTTTAAGAAAGGTAAAAGAGGAAGAGACGCTACCTGAGAGAATAGAAGAACGAACAAACGGAGGAAGCCCATTCCAAAGAGCAGGGCCAATGGAAGCAAACGACCTAGATTGAGCCAGTGAAGTCCTGACACGGGGAACGAGGAGGTCCAAACGGTCAGATGAACGAAGAGGACGAAGAGAAGCCGCAGAGTGAGGGCGATGAAATAAGTCACATAAATATTTTGGAGCGAAACCAAGCTGAGCCTTAGAGACAAGGATGAGGACCTTAAATTGGATGCGGGCAGAAAGCGGGAGCCAGTGGAGTTCTTCTGCCATAAAGGTGGTGATATGAGAGAATCGAGGAAGACGGGCAATTAATCTAGCAGCAGCATTGAGAACGGACTGAAGAGGAGCAAGACGGACTTTGGGAAGACCAATGAGGAGGGAATTGCAGTAGTCAAGTCTAGAGCAGACAAATGCATGGACAATTGAAGTGAAAATTGGAGATGACAGAGAGCGACGGATAGCTCTAAGGCGCCTTAGGTGAAAATAGGAAGTGCGAGTGAGTTTGGAAATGTGTTCAGTAAAGGTGAGAGAATTGTCAAGGGTCACTCCTAGATCACGAACGCTAGACGAGAAAGTGAAAAGCGGAAACCTTTGAGACAGCACAGCAAAGTCGAGTTTTTTAAGTTGCTGAGGAGTGCCAAACCAGATAAACTGGGTTTTTGACGAATTGAGGGAGAGGCGATTGCAAGACATCCAGGTATGAAGATCACGAGAAAGAGCTTCGATGCGCTGAACAAGAAGAAGTTGAGAGGAAGGAGGCCCATGGACATAAGCCTGGACATCGTCAGCAAAGAGATGGCCTGAAGCCCCATGGATGGGGAAGAGAGAGGAGATACCAGCCGTGTACAAAATAAAGAGGAGAGGGCCCAGAACAGAGCCCTGCGGAACACCGAGTTTAATAGGGACCCACAGAGTTCTAGATTCACCAGAGATAACCATCTGAGTGCGATCAGACAGGTATGACCGGAACCACTGGAGAGGGGGGCCCTTCAGACCACAAGAGGTCTCAAGACGCTGTAGAAGAATGGTGTGGTCCACCATGTCAAAGGCTGCAGAGACATCATATAGTGCCAGAAGGGTGAGTTCGGACCTATCAACAGCTGAATAAATTTCAGAAAGCAAGGAAAGGAGGGCAGTTTCAGTGGAGTGGTGAGCCCTAAAACCTGACTGAAAGGGAGGTAGAAGCCCAGATTGTTCCAGATAGGGAAGAAGTTGAAGAGAGACAAGGCGTTCAAGGGTTTTAGATAGAAATGATAGATTAGAGATTGGACGGTAGTTTTGGCAGAGGTTTGTGTCAAGATTGGGCTTCTTGAGTGAGGGGAAAACAATGGCCCGCTTTTGCGAGGCGGGGACACAACCTTCAGAGAGGGACCTATTAAAGAGATAAAGCAGAAACCTACATCCGTTACCACTCACAGTTACATACCGATGCACATGAGTAATTGCAATGTAACCTACATCCGTTACCACTCACAGTTACATACCGATGCACATGAGTTATGCAATGTAATCAGCTGCGTTGTTTCGTAGCAGATTCAAAACAGGTTTTTAATTCAACGCCGTTGAGCTGAGTGAATGAATAGAGAAATGTTTCGTTGTTTAATCGTTACCTGTATAGATGAGAACAGCCATGAGAAGAATCGAAGGCGTCCAATTCTTGACCAGCAGCAGACCTTCTTTATCCTCAGCAATGACCGACGACAATGCATCTCCGTCCATAGATGCTCAGCTCCCAATCGCTTCGACTGTTTCTTAACGTTGCTACCTAACGTTGACGACCGGCCGACCACATCGTCCTATGATCTGCCACACAATCGTCTCCAGTCGTCGGCGCTGCGGCCTGCTACCCACCGGCCGACTGACGCGCCGCCACCGCCGCAGCCGCCGACGACGGGCCCACGGTCGGTCCCCGGCCGCTGAGGAGTGATTAAATGGCCAGGCGGTAGACGGGCGGATGGCTGTTCACAGCGACCTGGCGACCGCGGCCGCTGTGGCTTCTGCGTTAAATCGGCCTTGATGAATGACCAATTCACCGAGCGCACGGACGGACTGAAGCCACAGAGACACGTACGATTGGTGACATAACATGACAACGGCCGTGCCTAATTAGTGCATGACAACGGTCCGTTGCTAAATTAGCCATAATTAATAGCCTCGCCGTAACCTCTAATTATTATTATGAAAACACTCGCAGATTAAGAGTAGGCCTAATTGTTATGCGCAATTGAAAGGACACGTTTAAAAATAGAAAATAATTAGAACGAAATACCAATACTCTCAGGTTTTAATGCCGGTCATTTCCCACAACAAAGATTTGAAAAACAGGTTTGAAATTAGTGAAACTTAATTTCAATATTCTGCTGTTTTAAATCTGTCGTTTCAGTTGAACATCCGTTAATTTTTCATTCCTAAACTGCAGGTTTTTTATATTAATATTTGCTGTTTGGTGCCACAAACTTTATGGTTTCAGTTAGTTAATAGGGTTGTAAATATCTGCAAATATGCATCTATAGAAAATAATTAACGAAATACCAATACTCTCAGGTTTTAATGCCGGTCATTTCCCACAACAAAGATTTGAAAAACAGGTTTGAAATTAGTGAAACTTAATTTCAATATTCTGCTGTTTTAAATCTGTCGTTTCAGTTGAACATCCGTTAATTTTTCATTCCTAAACTGCAGGTTTTTTATATTAATATTTGCTGTTTGGTGCCACAAACTTTATGGTTTCAGTTAGTTAATAGGGTTGTAAATATCTGCAAATATGCATCTATAGGCCTAATACTACGGAGATAGGTCTACTTCATAGCATTAGATCTGCTAAACAGCTTTTGTTCATGGTCCACCAGCTGATCAACTTTCCATTGTTTCCTCCGTTGATGCATTTACCCAAGACTTGCACCTTTGGATGTCATCAAATCGACTTTGTTTAAATTCCACCAAGACTCTGTTGATTTAATTTGGCACTAAGCAACAACTAAATAAGCTTGATAATTCACTGCTGGCACTCAAGTTCCTTCTCATACATATTCCTCCAGTGTACGCGATCTGGGTGTCACCCTTGACTCCTCCCTCACCTTTACTGAACATATCTCGACTCTGACTCGCTCCTGCTTCTTCCAACTGAGATGATTGAGAGCTTCAGGCGATCCACTGTACCTACTGTCTTTACCTCCATTGTGCATGCATTCATTTGCTCTCGGGTCGACTACTGTAACTCGCTCCTCCTCGGTCTCCCCATGCTACGCCTCTCCCCCTCCAATCAGTCTTAAATGCTGCTGCTAGGCTCATAGCACGTCTTCCTCGATTTCAGCTCGTCCTTGCGCTCTACTGGCCGTCTTGATCTCTTTGTCCCTCGTACTAGGACCACTCTGGCCCAACGTCGAGCTTTTGCTGCCACAGGTCCCTCTTTCATCTCGACTTCGAACTAAACTCATGATGGGAATCGCCCCTGCATCTACTCGCTTGCTCAAGACGTTTCTGTTTCCACGGGGCTCATGCACTGAGGGCGCCTCTGAATAGTCTATACTGCGAAAGGCGCCTTATAAATTACTAGATACGATTAGAATTGCATGTTTATCGGGTCATGTTATCTAAGGAAAAAGCCCAGAGAAGCAGCCATGGGTACGTGAGTGCTGCCATAGCGCCATAGATGTGACTTAACATTGCTTCTATTATACACGCAATAGCACCATTATGAAAACCAATGGTTTTAAACAGACTTATTTAAACTTCAATTGAGCCTAACTGGAGTTATTATGTCGTTTCACTTACTTTGGCTCGCACAACGATTTTAATTAATAGCGACCATCAACTTTGAACAGCGTACAATTGCGCTACAGAAGTTGTTAGAGTAGCTTAGATATCTGAAACATTGTCATTTATCTCCCATTACGTATAAGTTGGATTTCGCAGCCGGTAAATTGATCTCTTCCGAGCTTTTAAAGGATGGAATCACTCCTCTCTGATTTCAAGTCAATCCGTTCTGAGATTTCTATTGATAATGTGGAGGGGTCAAATACGACAATTCCTACACGCAAATAGTCGCTAATACATCATAGTAGCAATACCGCGCAGCCAATGATTGCCTATGGTACGCAAAAACAATATGAGTCCACCTATTCAGCCAGAAACTTTTGTTAGGGCTGTTTAGGATGATGGTGGTGGTGATGATGATTTATGTTGATTGTGGTGATGATGATGACTAGGTAGATGATGATAAAACAATCCTTAAAGGCTTCAGATATCGTGTGTATGATTTTGGACTGGTAATAAGCTGAAAGTATTTGCTAAAATACTGTTGGTGCCCTGATGTTGAGGTTCGAGAGGTTATCTACCCAAAGAGCGGAGCAACGACTTCCTCGATGCTCCTGAAGACGGTTCCAGAAAGATCGTAAACAGTTTCTTTCGTGGTCAGATCCTGGCTAGATTTATCACATATGCTTGCTATATGGCAGACTGCGTATGTCTAGACAGTCAACTTCTACGTCGCTGGTTCGATTCCAGGTCTGTCTTCGTGTGAAATTGTGATAACGTTGTTGAGAGGTGTAACCCACAAGGAAAGATTGTCCAGATGTTTGTGTTTCAGCCGAAATCTCCATCACATCGATCCTCAATGCACTGAGGATCGATGTTCATAGAGGATTGTGATAAATGCACTGAGGATCGATGTTCATAGAGGCTTGTGATAAATGCACTGAGGATCGATATTCATAGAGGCTTGTGATAAATGCACTGAGGATCGATGTTCATAGAGGCTTGTGATAAATGCACTGAGGATCGATGTTCATAGAGGCTTGTGATAAATGCACTGAGGATCGATGTTCCTAGAGGCTTGTCATAAATGCACTGAGGATCGATGTTCCTAGAGGCTTGTGATAAATGCACTGAGGATCGATGTTCATAGAGGCTTGTGATAAATGCACTGAGGATCGATATTCATAGAGGCTTGTGATATATGCACTGAAGATCGATGTTCATAGAGGCTTGTGATAAATGCACTGAGGATCGATGTTCCTAGAGGCTTGTGATAAATGCACTGAGGATCGATGTTCATAGAGGCTTGTCATAAATGCACTGAGGATCGATGTTCCTAGAGGCTTGTGATAATTGCACTGAGGATCGATGTTCATAGAGGCTTGTGATAAATGCACTGAGGATCGATGTTCATAGAGGCTTGTGATAAATGCACTGAGGATCGATGTTCCTAGAGGCTTGTGATAAATGCACTGAGGATCGATGTTCATAGAGGCTTGTGATAATTGCACTGAGGATCGATGTTCATAGAGGCTTGTGATAAATGCACTGAGGATCGATGTTCCTAGAGGCTTGTGATAAATGCACTGAGGATCGATGTTCCTAGAGGCTTGTGATAATTGCACTGAGGATCGATGTTCCTAGAGGCTTGTGATAAATGCACTGAGGATCGATGTTCCTAGAGGCTTGTGATAAATGCACTGAGGATCGATGTTCCTAGAGGCTTGTGATAAATGCACTGAGGATCGATGCTCATAGAGGCTTGTGATAAATGCACTGAGGATCGATGTTCATAGAGGCTTGTGATAAATGCACTGAGGATCGATATTCATAGAGGCTTGTGATAAATGCACTGAGGATCGATGTTCATAGAGGCTTGTGATAAATGCACTGAGGATCGATGTTCATAGAGGCTTGTGATAAATGCACTGAGGATCGATGTTCCTAGAGGCTTGTCATAAATGCACTGAGGATCGATGTTCCTAGAGGCTTGTGATAAATGCACTGAGGATCGATGTTCATAGAGGCTTGTGATAAATGCACTGAGGATCGATATTCATAGAGGCTTGTGATATATGCACTGAAGATCGATGTTCATAGAGGCTTGTGATAAATGCACTGAGGATCGATGTTCCTAGAGGCTTGTGATAATTGCACTGAGGATCGATGTTCATAGAGGCTTGTGATAAATGCACTGAGGATCGATGTTCCTAGAGGCTTGTGATAAATGCACTGAGGATCGATGTTCCTAGAGGCTTGTGATAATTGCACTGAGGATCGATGTTCATAGAGGCTTGTGATAAATGCACTGAGGATCGATGTTCCTAGAGGCCTGTGATAAATGCACTGAGGATCGATGTTCCTAGAGGCCTGTGATAAATGCACTGAGGATCGATGTTCCTAGAGGCTTGTGATAAATGCACTGAGGATCGATGTTCCTAGAGGCTTGTGATAAATGCACTGAGGATCGATGTTCCTAGAGGCTTGTGATAAATGCACTGAGGATCGATGTTCCTAGAGGCTTGTGATAAATGAGCGAGTAGATTACCTTACCAAGTGACATGCTTTGATTCTTTCTCAGTAGTCGGTGACTCATTAAACATGTCGCGCGTGAGAGAACAAAGACCTCTGCGGAATAAATCCTTTCAGTCTTCCGGCATTATCATTTACTGCGAGGTGCATGCGGTGATTCATGTTAAGGGAATGCAAGCCCTTCAGATTAGTTGCCTATAGTTGTATATTTATTCTGCAAATTGCTTATTGATCAAACAACGGTAGACATACCAGCAAATGCCAGTGTTAAATTCGATAGAATCGGGATATTTAACGCGCCACATAAAGAAACATTATTTACAGTCGACTTTTAAGTTTACGATGCATGGACTAGGCCTACTCTACAACCAATCCTTACGACAAAGCATCATGTAGTAACTCGCTTTTAAATGAGTGTATTTAAATTGTAACAACAGACCGTCTGCAAATAGTTAGTTATTGGGAGTGTCAACCCAACTGTCAAGAAGATTCAGTACACTATCAGTTTCAAAAAGAGCGCTTGAATTTGATTGGGCACAGCCCAATGATGCACCTATGACTCTGACCCGCGTACACTAATAATATTATTACTCAGAGTGTAAAAGCGTTGTGTCCTTGTGAAATCAAGACTCGCTGCTAACTAATGGACAAAGCCAGGTAGATGAGGATAGACCGACCAGCGGCTCAACGGTGGCCATGTTGTGTTATTAATCGATGTCATATATATTATCCAAAAGCGCTAATTAAAACAGGCGCTCCAATGATTTAGAGATGTGGAAGAGAAGAGGTCAAATCATCCATCAGGAAAATGACTGGACAGCAGACACAGAAGACGCTGAGCTGATCGCCTGACTTCCGGACAAAGAACAACATAACCGCACACGGATACACGAATCATTAACGACCGGAAGTAAACGAAGAAAGATGGCGTCGTTAGAAATTCCGGAAGACCGAGAGCCTAGGACCAGACGAAGGCGGATGCACATCAAATATGCACACACGCAGATATTCACAAAGGATGATTAATGTGGTTTGCACTGCGGTAGCACTAACGAGATCACTAGGACTATCAGGAATTTTTAGCAATGCCCATAATAATGCATAATAAGTGGGTGGGACATACAACAGTACAACGCCTTGACCTGCACACCATTTATCTTAGTCTATGAATAATAAAAAACTGCAGAATAGAAGCGTTTTTAAACGAGTCCTTTTATCTGAAAATTTGACAATTTATAATTAGTGTTAACCGTAACTCATTAAGTGAAGCACATATGCAGAGAGCAAAGAATTAAGCGCCAATAGGCCGTATACCTTTCGACATTGCTGTTACCCGTCAGAATAGTGTGAACAGTATTAGCACTATATATATATATATATAAATATATATATATATATATATAATATATTCTATTTATATTTCATCTAATCTATTACGTCACTGACGCTCATTCATAACATTGAAGGTTTAATAAAAAAATATTTCCTGCTTTTACTACCAAACGCGTGATTTGATTTTTTGTAGCAGGTCTACATTATATAAATCCTATAATAATTATCTATAACACTAAATATCCAATAGTATGGCCTACATATCAAATCTCTTATAAAAACTGGAATTCTATCATCCTAAATATAATTTTGTGCATGACTATTTTCACAGAGCCATTTAAAAACCTTTGGAAAGTGTACTAACTTTCTATCTATCTATCTATCTATCTATCTATCTATCTATCTATCTATCTATCTATCTATCTATCTATCTATCTATCTATCTATCTATCTATCTATCTATCTATCTATCTATCTATCTATCTATCTATCTATCTATCTATCTATCTATCTATCTATCTATCTATCTATCTATCTATCTATCTATCTATCTATCTATCTATCTATCTATCTATCTATCTATCTATCTATCTATCTATCTATCTATCTATCTATCTATCTATCTATCTATCTATCTATCTATCTATCTATCTATCTATCTATCTATCTATCTATCATCTATCTATCATCTATCTATCTATCTATCTATCTATCTATCTATCTATCTATCTATCTATCTATCTATCTATCTATCTATCTATCTATCTATCTATCTATCTATCTTCCTATCTATCTATGTACATGTATCAATCTATCTATCTATCCATCCATCCATCCATCCATCAGATTTTCATAGTGCCCAAGGAATCTACTCAGAGGAGCTCCCGACTCAGGTTTATAAAAGCGAAATGTCTTAGGAAGACCATAAAAGGAAACAGAGAGATCCCTAAGAAGTGAGCGAATATCAAGAGGGAGATCGTTCCAGACGGCAGGTCCAACCACCGGGAATGCCCTGCGCTGTGCTATGGCAGTATGAGCGGCAGTACTGCTATGGCAGTACGATCTATCAAGGTCATACATAAAGATTTTGATGTTTTAGGTTTGTTGTGCTTAAATGACTTAACAATATTTTCAGCTATTTAAGCATATATTTGGTTGCACATGAACTTGGTCAACTATTTTTCTAGTCATCTGACTATTGTTTTTCACCGACAAAGTTTATGTTGCAAATGATTTCAACATTATTTAGATTTGCGTAGAGATCGACTCTTTTACTATTGAAGCGCCTGTATATGAATTTCTATTCACAATATAACTAGAGGATTCTCCTTCAGAGATGACAGTAGATACCATACTTAGGCTTCGTAGTCCGTTTGCGTTCAGAATGAGGAATAACGAGTGTCAGATGAAGCTTTCGCAGCACGCACATACGAGCGTTCAGCCACTGCCATCCTTTGGCTGATGGTCGGGGCCACATAAACATCGCCTATAATGCGATACGCATTATAGGCGATGAGAGGTGCCGTGCAAACGCTTGCAGCAATCTAGAAAAAAGAACTTGGTTTGAAAATGACGCGGAATCAGTCTACAGTTACCTTCAGAATATAGAAAAACAGAATTTAATTTTAAAATGCATGCATGTGTACTTATAAGCCAACCATCGAGAACTCAGTTAGCACTTGATCTTCAGACTGAACATGAAATCATATCATAGCAAAACATGTTAACGTCTACCGCCTCACGTTGCTTTTAATCTCGTCGTGTTTTCGCTGTATCTGATTTTTTGCATTGCTCGGAAAAATTTGAAGGACGAAAACCCATTCGGAGCGAAATAAGTCTCTAAATGTGCAATGTTGGAAAAGTAGCAGCCATCCGTCATGGAGATGTGACCTTCAACACGAACGACCGAGCAGCAGCAGCAGCAGCAGCAGCAGAAGCACCGGAAACTGATTCGTTGATTTATTCGCCTAAGGGTTATTTGCGCAATACATCCAATTGCTCTGTTCATCTTTATACACGCACAAATGTCACACAGGCAAACGGTCAGGACACAGTTATGCACATAATAATAATATATATCACAGTGATACTGAAATCTCGGGAAAAAACGTTGTGAATATGACGTGCACAGAATATTGAATTAGCATGATTCTTCTCAGGGACTATTGTTGGAAGGCACCCATCCAGCTTCTCTTCCAGACCCATTGTGGGTCGAGTCCAGACCAATGAAGAAGCACGGATTCTGTTTGAGATGCAGATGGATTTGTGTCTATCCGAATGTTCGTGCTCCTATTTCCACGATTAAGACTTTTCATGAAGATGTAGGCAATTGCTATTCGTCGTCTGATCTCAGGCTCACTGTTACCATCAGCCTCTATATTCGACCGGGGTGAAGTGAATCCTAACACCAATTCCGCTTTGTTTCCCGCAACCTGTATGTTATCCAGCATTGAAGGTAGTTCCACCATTGTCTGAATCTTAGTTTTGATCCATTCCACACCGATGCGCATCCCAGTTTTGTATTTCCAGTGACGAGACCGGGATCACTAGTATTTTGACAAGAAAGATCACATCATTGGCAAAGTCCAGAGGGAGGTAAGTGTCTCCATTCCAATGTGTGCACTTGCGTCCCATCTGACAAACGTCCAATCCATCATCTGATCGGCAGCAAGAACACGTCAGAGGCAAGTGTAAAGCCTTGTCGTGTTCCACTTACAGCACTCATCGTGTTGGTGTAGACATGGGCGTCCGGAGGGGGGCAAGGGGGCATTTGCACCCCCTAAATTTTGAAATATTAAAAAAATAAAATCTTTTGATTTTTATGATTATTCCAACAGTCCCAATACGATTTTCAATGCTATAAAACACATAATTATTGAGGTAGCCTCAGGTAGGTCAGCTATTCTATGCCAAAAAACGTAATTTTTGCTCCCCTCTTCAAAAATTTAGCCCCCTAGAAAATTTTGCCCCCCTAGAAATCCCCCACTGGAAAAGTTTCTGCGGACGCCCATGGGTGTAGAGCTGTGTGATAAGGTCTACATTCTTCAGGAAAATAAAGAGACAAGAGCAATTTCAAGAAAGCTGTGCGGTCTACAAATTTAAAAGCCGCCTTAAAGGATACACGAGCAATATACACTAGCCATCGATTCTTCCTTCTTGATTTAAGTAGGCTATTCAGCGTGAAGTACGATGCACAATTGGTCTTCTCCATGAGCTGAGTCACCTTTGTCTATGCTCTTGAGTTGTAACAGGCGTTCCTCACTAGTTGCCGAGACACCTGCAAAGTAATTCCCAGGCACGATTATGAGGAGAATGCCTCGAAATAGTTTCTACAGTTATAGCGGCTTCCTTTGCCCTTGCAGACTGAGAGAATGATGCCTTTGCTTCGGTGAGCTGACGTGGAAACAGTATTCCACACGTTCCTAAAATGCGAGTGAGCCACGCAATGCGCTTATGTCTCCCAGCCTTGAGCTTTTTGTCATCTCAATACACAGCTCCTCGTCAAAACATGACTTTGGAGATGCTCACGACAGATTAGATATATACATTAGGCGTGCTTGTGGGTGTGTGTTTATTGTTTGTGTGTTCGTGTGTGTTTGTGTGCGTGTATGCGTGTGTGTGTGTGTGGTTGCGTGTGTGTGGTTGTGTGTGTGTGTTTGTGTGTGTAGGCATAATTCATCTGGTGTGGCCGAGAAATGGACGTTACTTGAACCCAAAGAGTAATTTCCATTTTCATTTGTCGCTGAATGAAGAGAAGGAGGAGGAGGAGGAGGAGGAGGAGGAGGACGAGGAGGACGAGGAGGAGGAGGAGGAGGAGGAGGAGGAGGAGGAGGAGGAGGACAAGGACGAGGAGGACGAGGACGAGGAGGACGAGGAGGACGAGGAGGACGAGGACGAGGAGGACGAGGAGGACGAGGACGAGGACGAGGAGGAGGACGAGGAGGAGGACGAGGACGAGGACGAGGAGGACGAGGACGAGGACGAGGAGGAGGACGAGGAGGAGGAGGAGAAAAAGGAGGAGGAGGAGAAAAGGAGGAGGAGGAGTAGGCTTTACTGTAGTCCAGCAGCAGCAACCACATCAGCAGCAGCAGCGGCGGCAACGGAGATGAACTTCTTCATGTGTTCAGCTTCTACAAATCTTTCGGAATTAATCAAACAGCGCAGCTTTTCATAGGTCTGCGTCAGCTGCGACCGTCTTCAGCGCTTCAGTCATATTCAGTGTCATTTCCATTTCAATGCTCTCACTGTTTGCCAGCCGATCTGATAGATGAAGAAACTCTCGCACATATAATACTCCATTTTAAGTCACATATTCTTACATGACGTATATATATATATATAATATATATATATATATATATATATATATATATATATAAAGTAACGTTTCATGCGATTTCTCTATAAATTATAATGCTATGGATCTCATCGGAGGCTGCAGTGCACGCTTAAGGAATACTTAAACAAGTACTTGGATTTTGTTCGGTTTCTCTTTGTCCCAATCTCATCACTCGTCATCTTCATTACCATCATCATCATCATCATCATCATCATCATCATCATCATCATCATCATCATCATCATCATCATCATCATCATCATCATCATCATCATCATGGGACTAGATTAAACACTGCAAGTTGATGATTAGATTTGGTCGTGGTAGCCTTTGATACGAATTGATCCTCCGACTCCATCGTCTTATCTCTGACGACTGAAAAGTTGACAGACGTCAGTATCATAATTAGCGATTTTATATACTGAGAACCATGAAATTAGCGTATCATAGTAGCAACCACGTCTGTGTCTTATGACGAAGAGGACCCTTGTATGATTCGGGGCTATCAACGTTTCGCATGAACTAGTGTTTTGACAGGAGTTAACAGTTATTAATCAGATAGTCTTGAGAATCATCAGAGTAGTTTAATCTCTAGGATTGTCATGGTTTGAACTGTCCCTTATGACTATAGTCATCGATGTAAGTGCCATCGCAAGAGCTGCAGTCCTCAGCCAACTTACAATCGCCAAACAACTCTGGGACATTGATATTCGTCGATGAATTGGCGTTACCTACGTCAGATGGAATTGATCTCTGCAAATCAGAAGGTTGCGATAATTGCAGTTGCTTGGTTCCGAGGTTGATAAGGTTCTGTAAGTAGAGGTCTATAAAACAACAGGCCAGGCAATATGAACGGAAGTTGAATGGCATTTTCATCCATACGATGAGTAGAAACTCGATTAGCTATGTAGCATGGCGTTGTACCCATAATTAAAACGAATGAAATGAGTTATGTCCATTAAATGTAATCAAAGCATTATGGCTGCAATAATTTGGTATGTGGGTTTTTGTTATCACTTTGGCTGAGGAAATTTGAAGCATTTCTGACTTTTGCAAATCTCTCTTAGTGATGCCTGGGCATAGCCGTTTTAAGGTCGTCGTATAGGCCCTAGGCCTCTTGCATTCGTAGACCCTAACTCAACTGTCAACTCTGCATTAAAGCTAAACAAGGGCGTAACTTTGGTGTAAAAATTGGGTGGGGTTACAAATTTCGTCACTTTCGATTTTCGCAGTGAGACCACTTTTGCAAACTGAGAAAATTCAAAAATGCAATAGAAAGCTTAAACTCCTTAAAGTGATCACATCACCAAATTTACTAATATAGACCTACAATTCACATGGTCACAGACATAGCCCGCCGACTTTTGCTTCTGTCTCTTGGTACATGGGTTCTCCCTCCCTTTTTCCTATACCTTCCTCTCCTCACTTGCCCTTTCCTCTCCCCCTCCTTTCCCTTTTTCCCTCCTGTTAGGTAGATGAGTTTTAGCGGATTTTCGGAGAAATAAAACTGTTTTCTTGTCAAGGATTACGAAGTCAGGCAAAGTTTTGGAAATCGGTGACGTTCGGACGTTCCAGTTTAATTATTTATTTATATTTTATATAATAAATAAATAAATAATTTATTTATGTACGGACTGTGACTGTAAGATCATGCAATGTTGGGTATTTGTGTTGTAGTTGTACTTCTCAAGTTGTGAGATTACTGCTTAGGTGTGAAAAATTTGAATTTAAGGTCCGATTTCTTCTGAGTGCGACGCACCCAGTGAACTTTCTCTCTGGATGCATTCGCACCCAAGGCTCCCAAAGAGTCGGCGACTATGACTCACAAATCTCACAATAAACCATTACCATATACCATAAAAATTCTACTCTTTGTCAGAGACTCAGAGTCAAATAATGCGAAATCACACTAGCACAACTGAGGGAGTTGGAAACGACCCTTCTGGGTTGTGCAATGATGACTTAACTGTGGGATCCTAAGAAAGACTGAGGGGTTGAACCCTCAACTCTCGACAATTCTCACCTTGGTGTCAAGTAAGTCTAGGCCTAGTCGTTATGTGAAATCACAGATGCATGGAAGCGTCATGGAATAAGTCATTGCTTTTAGCTACTGGATTTTGTTAAATGAAACAATATGAAACTTGTTGAAATGCTGACTCTGAATGTTTGTTTCCACTCGTCTCAGTCGCCTGTGTATGAAACATCGTCGGTCATTCCACCCAGATAGACCTATCTGGAATGCATCTGGGAGCATGATTTGTAAATAATTTCTGTTTCTTGTCTAAGGTAATATCGGGTTATAAGTAAAGTAAACTAGTCTCAGATCAAAGACATTGTTGATTAGGGCTTTAGCATGAGAATATTAGGAAAGACATGTTAGCAGGACTGATATTCATATCTGTGGACGAAGCACCAAATACACCAATCAAGTGAGACCAATGGCATTAGCAGGACAAGTAAGCCAACCCAGCGCTGTAACATTATGGACTTGTATAAGAGTTACATCAGTGTGACGTGAATACACTTTTCCATATGAACATATGCAGGCATTTGCTTTGTCATCTTTGGGATCTGCAATTCTGCTGAAGAGCTAAATTGTAGGCAACGATGTGGCAGCTGCTGTGGCCTGTGTATCTGTTGCATGATTTCTTCGTGTGAATTAAGTTATTTTAAAACTATTCTCAACATATTTGTTTTTAACATGCGAATTTAAGGCTTCTGTAGGCTACCACGGATATTCACCGTCAGAGAATTTCTTCCTCAAGAGATTAAAATGTGGAGGGAGCCAAGTTATCTCGTATTTTACTTCTTTATGAATTTTCATCAATACATTTTCTTAATACATTCATTGGTTTTTTTTATTTTCTGTCGTTTTCTTTGTCGGTTCGCACCAGCTAAACTGTAAATTTGCACTCAAGGACGATGGTTACTGTGGCCCTTCTTCAACGACCTTCCTTTTTATAAAACTGTGCGCGGACGTATGATTGTACGTCTGATAGCTTGAAATATTCCCTCAGAATGCGTCAAGAGAAACAGACTTCGTTCTGAAAATTATAAGTTGATGTGTGTTGCACTAGAAACCATTCGTTAAATCTGGATGCGACTGATATCCCAATATCCCAACACAAAAGAATAGTAATATTGCTACATTCCTTTGCCCTATACAAGGCGTTCTGTACCAAAGGGTCAGACATAACTCCAAATGATGATTAATTATTTAGTCATACTAAATGCTTCACTCAATATACCGAAAATATTCTGTAGCAATATAGTTAACCTGTAAATAGCCTTTCGAAAAAATTATAACTTTATATTTAGGCGTGTGGCTATGCATGCCTAGGTGTGCGTTCATGCCTATTAGTTAAATTCACCGTCAGATTTTCTGTACTTTCTGCGCAGCATATTTTCGAACTGCACGCCTATTTAATCATGGGATAAAGTTTTCTTCCTGCGTGTTTTAATGCAACTTTTTTTAATGCAATGTTTAATATCTGGTCCATTTTGTATTAGGCAATTATATTCTATTTCGTGGGCTATGTAATATCGGCACCAGACTGTCAGACAGCATTGATTTATATCGAATACGCCGGAAGCTTTAAGTCTTTATAAAATAGGTTTCTAGTCTAATTTGTTGTTTAAGGATGTCATATTCTTTCGTATTATGTGATTTCTGTTCACTGCGTGACAATAGTTCACTTCACCACAAAGACATTTGCTAAGCAAGATCTGTTTGCGCTGATAAACTTTTATCACCATCGAGAATAAAATATAGTTCTTTATGCTGCCAAAGAATCTGCTATAGCTATTTCATGGAAACCAGTTTTCCGCCATGGCATCTGAACTTACGCTTTCTTCTCAGCTTCATCAAATTTCATTGAAATCGTATTTTCAACTCTTGCTCTGCTGAGGCTAATCATAAACTAAATACCTATGATTTACATAAGCTGTATCACTGCCTGCTCCTTTCCTACTTTGGTGACACCACGGCACGATCTTGCTTTATTTAGTTAACACATAGCCTAATCCTGCCTTATTTCGGCTATACCACTGCCTACTCCTGCTTCATTTAGGTTACACCACTGCCTACCCTGCTTTATGTAGGTCATACCGCTGGCTACTCCTGCTTCATTAGGGTTATACCACTGCTTACTTCTGCTTCATTTAAGTTAAATACCATTGCTACCCTGCTTTATTAAGTTGTACCAGGACAAGGTTGCTTTATTTCGACTGTACCACCGTCTATCTCTGAATTACTTAGAATGACAATCATTAAGAAATAGCTTTCCTTCCTTATAATATTACGATCACTTCTTCGATCTATTTGTGCGTACAACTGCCATCTATTGACTATTCAACGAGCCATAAGCAGAGCTGCGGTCCAACAGAGCAATCGCCTGAAATGGAGACCAGGAAAAAGGCATTGTCTCTCTCTCTCTCTCTCTCTAGGGCGACTGATTGTGTGGTTGATATGCCTCGTCTAGATCTTTGTTTCTGCCTGTTTATGTCCGTGTTTGCCTCTGTACGTCGCGTCCACCTTAACTTTGGTCAGAGTAATGGCTGGGGGAGGATGTCGGTTGGGAGATGAACGGTGTGGTGGCATATGGTGGAGACTAGGGTTCGATGACGTCATGATGATGTCGTCACGCATGTCTACGGGTTTGAAGAGGACGTGGTTGGAGTCGGGTGACTTGCGCGTCATGCTTGCCTGGCGACGTGAGGCACAGATGCTCTGAAATGTCACGTCAACCAGTTCAAGACACGAAATGACACTGGCGCCGAGGAAGAGCGCCAACAGTCCTCCCATCTGACCTACAACCATCAACAACAACAACAACAACAACATCATCATCAAAAACAACATCAACAATGATAATAACGCTTTTAGGTAACTAGGTAAGTAGCCATTTTATTAATGTATATACTTTATACAAATTAATTATTGTAGGCAATACACTTTATACCAGATCTACAGTTATTGATGCAGTTAACAGTTAGAAGCTAACTTGTTAACAGTTAGAAGCTAACTTGTTAACAGTTAGAAGCTTTATGTACCAAGTTCTTTACTATGTATTGTACTCTACATATGTAATATGTATGCATGTATGACATGTATGTATGTATGTATGTATGTATGTATGCATGTATGACATGTATGTATGTATGTATGTATGTATGTATGTATGTATGTATGTATGTATGTATGTATGTATGTATGTATGTATGTATGTATGTATGTATGTATGTATGTATGTATGTATGTATGTATGTATGTATGTATGTATGTATGTATGTATGTATGTATGTATGTATGTATGTATGTATGTATGTATGTATGTATGTGTGTATGTATGTACTATGTATGCATGTATGTATATATGTGTGCATGTATAAAAATTAAACGCTTGAAAAGCATGATAAAATATCATGATCATAATCGCAAGTTCTCATTTTGGTGTCTGAATTAGCTGAACATCAACAATAATAACGCCCATAAACTTAACCCTTATAAAATTATTAATTATTAATAATTTATAACCTCTATGGTGCCTGTCTTTACATAGGTTGTCTTTGCACAGGCTGTCTATGCATAAGTTGTCTTTACATGGGCTGTCTGTACATAGGCTGGCTTTACATAGACTGTCTTTACATAGGATGTACATAGGCTGTCTTTACACAGGCTATTCTATACATAAGAATAGTTTTTACATAGTCTTGCTTTACATCACTGTGAACTTTAGCCTCGTAGACAGGGAATGAGTTCTGTTTGCTTGGAGGCGGATAATGTGCATCTTGTGTATTTGAATAGACATGCTTGCGGAGACCGTGACACTACATGTTGATTATAATTATACGTAAGCTAATGAGGTTTGTGTAGATTTATTCTGATCGTGTTGCGTGAACAGAAGCAGTTTATCTTTCTCACCGAGTAACATAAACAGCGAGTAAGCGGGATGTTCCTGGCGTTTTCGGACCAACGCGTCTGCCATCTTGACAGTCACGGATACGACATTTTCACTTCAAATGAAAATATTCAACGGTTTTAACAAAATAAAAGCAGCGAATGTATGTGCGTCTGCGTGTGTAAGTATGTGTGCGTAGGTGTGTGCGTGTGCGCGCGCGCGTGTGTGTGTGTGTGTGAGTGTGTGTGTGTGTGTGTGTGTGTGTGTGTGTGTGTGTGTGTGTGTGTGTGTGTGTGTGTGTGTGTGTGTGTGTGTGTGTGTGTGTGTGTGTGTGTGTGTGTGTGTGTGTGTGTGTGTGTGTGTGTGTGTGTGTGTGTGTGTGTGTGTGTGTGTGTGTGTGTGTGTGTGTGTGTGTGTGTGTGTGAGAGAGAGAGAAAAGAGAGAGAAGAGAGAGAGAGAGAGAGAGAGAGAGAGAGAGAGAGAGAGAGAGAGAGAGAGAGAGAGAGAGAGAGAGAGAGAGAGAGAGAGAGAGAGAGAGAGAGAGAGAGAGAGAGAGAGAGAGAGAGAGAGAGAGAGAGAGAGAGAGAGAGAGAGAGAGAGAGAGAGAGAGAGAGAGAGAGAGAGAGAGAGAGAGAGAGAGAGAGAGAGAGAAACGGAGAAATAGACAAACAAAACTGATGAATCGACGAAGCTGTCTTCCAGTTAAACGAAATAGCATGCATCTAAAGTTTAAAAAAACCGTCGGAGCTAAAACATAAAAATATGCATTGACGGCAATAGTCAATACTGGATAATAATAACCAAATGCGTAACTTCAAATGTCGGAACCCATCGGTGGATAACTCAATGGTTACAGTTTATAGGCTATACTTAATCTGGCCGTCTTTCTCAGATTCGAGCAAGGTTGTAGTTGCGTACCCTGCGGTCGCATATATATAATATATATATTATATATAGGCTACACTATATAGCCTAATAGTAATAATAATTATAATTGGACGATTTATATAGCACCGTAGCACAGCCAAGGCCAAAGAAAAAGGCGCTGTACTTCAGTTCAAAAAGACAATGACAGTTGAATAATACTTTTAAACGATGTCTCCAGATTTACGCTACAGCTAGTAGCATCAGTAGCATAAAGACAGCGCAGAAAAGAGTCGGTAAAGCTAAGTTCAAAGACTTTGGCACAAATGTCATAAGACCAAATATTCTCTAGATCATGTTCATAGGGTTAGCATAGGGTTAGCACCTCTGAGTAGGCATCTTGAAGAGATGCTATGTATATAAATTATCAAAACGAATGATTGAATGAAAAGAAAAAGACGAACCTGATCAGATCCGGACTTAACGCGCAGTGACTCTGAAACGCAACGAGATTTGTTGTGAGTCGATCGAAAGCCGTTGTCAGTCTTTGCGTTCGACCTCTCAGGATCTCTGCAACGTCCGTGTCTTTGATGAAGCGTGACAATTCAAGCGTGACGTTAGCCACCTTGATTGTGAAATTAATCGCTGGAACGTCGGCGTTAAGCAGAGTGTAGAAGTCACTCGGTGTATGTCCTGATATGCCGTGTGCGGCGGCCCGTGTCGAAGGATATGATCCTAACATTTTCGGATGAAAGAACAGAGCTTTGAACATGTCCGCCCGTTGCGGATGGTTGATCATATCCCTGACATCGTTGTAAAGATTGAGATAAAAGTTTTTCAGGGTGCTTTCCAGCAGGAGGTGTTTCCAGATGGATTTTACCGAGTCCTCGATAGTCGTCCAATCTGACTTGACTTCTGCCGCGTTGACTTGGATGTCGTCGATGTACTTGACCAGAGCTGCCACTGCCCTCCTGGTCGTTTCCTGCAGGACGAGATCAGAAACAGTTGACTTGAGGGCATTCGCTTCTCGCGTATACCTCTGGACCTCCTGTGTGAATCTGAGCACTGTGTCGTACGGTTCCGTGTAGGCAGCGTTGATCAGAAGCTGCAGAGACTGGAAGTTCTGCGTTAACTTGGCAACGGTGCCCATCATTGTATCGTTCGAACTTTTTAGCGATTCGATCTTAGCATCAATGACGTTAAGAGATCGTCGAATGACATCCGATTCGAACATATCTGAGAAGTTCTGGACCTGGAGAGTTCGTTGGATGAAGGCAGAGCGCGATGCGTGGAAGGCCGTTTCGTTGAGAAGGTTCTTCTGATAGACGTCCTTGATGATTCCCTTCAGAGACAGAATGTGTTCGATGACACCAGCGATGTTTTCTGAGATACCTGTGTAGTGCGTCTTCAGAGAGGCATGCGTGTCCGAAAGGACGTCGTAGGGAACCAGATGGATGTCGTAGTGTTGTTCAGGAGTCAGGTCCAAGCTGGACATGGGCTCGGCGTTTAGGAAGGACGAGTAGACCTTGGTCAGGTTGTCTAGTGTCTGAATGGCCAGCTCGAGTTTTCCAGACAGTTCGTTATCCGACATAAAGTAGACGACCTTTCTCAAGATCGTCTCACCCGTTGAAGCGAAGAGCAGCTGCTTGACGGACCGTTCCAGATGGGCCACCGTCTCGTAAATACCAGACACTAGAGGCCTCAGCGATCGCTGGAGAACCATCTCAAATGCGCTGGCGAATCCCTCGGAGAATGCCTTTCGAACGCCCGCCAGACCGACGTTCAGTTGGAAAGCGATCCGCGGCTGAATGGTTCCGAGGTAACTGTGCAACTGTTGACCGACGTGACGGAGGTTGACCTGGAGGAGCTTCATCTGGTAGTCGAGGTCGTCGAGAGAGCGATCCATTTCGAGCATCTGCTCCGTGTCCTCGTGCCACATCTCGCGACTAGTTCTCGCACGGATGTTGGCAGACCGACATCGGTCGTCCTTCATCTCGATGAGCTTCGCTTCCGGTAGAAGATTCGCCGCCGGAACTACGAAGGCAGAGTTCATTCGGTGCTGCTTCTGGAAGAGGTCGCTGAACGAATAGTCAACATCGTATTCGGAGAATGAACAAGGAACAACGCATGAACAGTTGATCGCTGACGTCCGAGAAAAATCCTCTGCAACACAGACAAATAATAATTATTCTGACAGCGTTGATCTTATAAGTTCAGCTCTTTGAAGACCCAGGATTTGTTATTATGAGGTGATTTTCTCTTGTTTTGCTCGCCCTTTCATGTCTATATTATCGCTCAGATGCCCTTATGAAGCTGTGGCTTGCATTAAACAGCCATAATTCCCCGCTCTTTTATATCCAATGCCATTACATTAGAGGCTGTAAAGTTAGATATATATACAGTTGTTTTGTCTTGGGCGCCGGCTGTATATAATATGAGGCAGCAAAACTAATCGTATCAACAACATCTAGGAATGTATACGTATAGATAATTATACAGTATTAGCATAATATACGTGTTTGTCTGTATCGGAGTCTGTCTTGTTTTTCATTGCCCGTCGGGTTGACTTGTTTATTGGTTTATTCCTAATCGGGTTCTTTGCCCCCCATTCGTCAGCGATGCGTGTTTTTCTCTACGTGGCGTCTGCTCTTCGTCAGATCATCTGTTCTAATCTGATCCGATCCGATCGAGACAAGACAGATACAGAGACATACAGAGACAGGGACAGAGACAGACAGGGGCAGAGACAGACGTTAGTCTATGACGTTCGCGACTAATGAACACTCGGAGGGAGTCATCTCATCTCTCGGTTAAATCGTAAATTCAGATTTATAAGTTGAGTTCAGAAAGACAGTCATCCAACTTCCATCTCCATTAACCAGTGACGGGAGGTTTAGTAGTTGTTTGCAACTTAAAATCTTATGCAAAATAAATCAAAGTAAAAGTTATGTTTCCATCCCCTAATATCGACTGATTTCACCAATTCATAGGGCCTGCTAGGTACTTATTAAAAATGAGAATGCTCCGTGATAGTGATTCTCTGCCTGCAAAAGCTTGGATGAGAAATTGTACGACAAAACAATTTATATATGACACGACATAGTGTAGGCATTGTGTGAACCTTTGAAGCGATCCTACATGTTCCGCAGCCGTATGGAGAACAGTAGGGTACGGTGTCTGTTAGGTAGTTGTCGGCCGAGTATACAAAGAGTTTCCCCAAAATCGTATGCAAGCGTTAAAAATAGGCGGAGAGTGAGTTCGATGAGTTCATCAAAAGATCTAGCAACATCTAGAATCGATGCTAGTCCAAGCAACATTTTAAATGCGCCTTTGCCGGACTTAGGGGCCTACGTCAATTTGAAGCAGAAGTCCTCAAATTCTTTAATTGCTGATTTCAGAAACGTTGCCCTGAGATTTTAATAGCATACACAAGACGAGAGCGCATCTGTTAGTCTATTTATTTAAAGACGCCTTCAGAACAAGCTGTTAGGCGTTTAGGGGGCACCTACATGTACAAAAGTCGAATTAATTGCAAGCAGTCTTCGTCGGCCCACATGGTATGCGTAGCAAAGCGTCGAAAGACTTCTTGAATTAATCTCAATTAGCGTCAATTTCTCGTCATTGCTTACTTTGCTAATGCAATCTCAAGAATATAATGGCAATTTATGTCAGCATACGACGTGAATTGATTTTTAACTATTCTATCAAGGCCATCATTCGACTCATCTTCTGGAATTTGACTCGACTGTCAACGGGGCTCCAATGCATCATCGGTTAACGCCATAGAATTCGCTCGATTCCTATGATATTCCAGGTCTTACCCAATTTTTCCATGACGCAAGAAATATGCTGCTTCATCGTACAGACTCTTGTGCGCGAATCTGCAAAAACAATTAATTATTCGTGGATTTTAGTTTATCAGTCATCGCGTTTGTTTGGCAGAGAGAACTTCGGAACGCTACAAGTATATCTACTAGCTGTTGTAAGAGGTGAGGTTTGTTCGTTGAGATGAGGTCTGTGTGTTGTATATATGCATGTGTATTATTTATGTATCTTGCATTTATTTATTTAAATATTTATAGAGCGCCTTTAAATAATCGCTTAACAGTGACAGCTTTATATTTGCCAGATCCAGATTGCAGATGCTAGGTAAACTCTGAATGTTCCATGAGCGCAGATTTAAAACGCGATGAATTGTTTTGCAAGCAGCTTAGACGAAATAATGCATATTCATGACAACGAACGACTATCGAATGCAGGAATCTATCGACGGCGTTGAGCAATTGTACGTGAAATACCCTTTCACAGTTGTTTAGGAATGTAGAGCACATGTGAGCCGCAACGAAGATTAGCTTAGATTTAAAGCACTCCGCTTCCCACCACAAATAATCACAACATGTCGAACCATAACAAAAGTTACATTACATTAAATCACACAGAACGTTAGGCCTTCAATCAAATAAATTTCCATTGAGCAGTTTTTCAATTAAAGGAACCAACTCCATTTGACTTTCATTCAGATCTGGCAGACAATTAATAATTTCTGCTCTTGTGTTTTAAAAAAACAGCGTTAATAATTTCAACCGTAATCTGTGGAGAATTTCTTCGTGACCCGTTAGATCCATACACAAATAGCCACATTACTGGAGTTGGTTCCTTTGAGAATAACACTGGTTCCCGCTGTTTTTTATTAGCCACGCTATACGAGCAAAGGAAGTCCCATGCTCCAGAGGGAAATGACTTGCCTTTTGATGCCTTGCTCCAGAACGGACGGCAGCTACATAGGTTTCTGATGGCGTCCGCTCGACAGGAAGCGATGCAGGAATAGGCGGAAATGACGTCATTAGAACAAGGCGATAAATGGGACGAGATTAGAGTCACCTACCCTTCAAAAATAACAACTTAGTCAAACGCAGATAGCCTCGATTGCCACTTAGGCACATCTAGGCCCCTATCTAAAGACCGTCTTTAAAGGCCTTATAGTCTTAGTCATTTTAATAACATTAGGCCTATTATTCATAATTAGTTAACAGTAGGCCTACACTTAAAACACGATTTGTTGTACCTGTTACAGTGTTACACAATCTTGTGTTCAGCATTTTGAAAGGTACCTATAAGGTGCTATACTGCCTTGGTACTTCTAGAACAATGTATTCCTTTACTTCCTTTCTTTATTGCAAAATGTTCAGCGATATTTTTGTGGTTTAGGCAACACATTCAAATCCTCAACGCGAGTTAGTTCTTTCAGTGGACCAAACGCGATACATCCGGTCGGACCAAATGACAAAACTATCAACTGCCGACACCTGGCGAATGAGGCAAAGCACGAGGAAGCAACAGAGATCGTTTCAACGTGGATTCTCTCCTGAATTTACTTTTCCTTAGGACCTTTATTAATAGTTTATCATGTGGCACATGTTCTCTCGCATCACCCTGCTTTTTATTACAGCCTAATAATGTCATTTAAATCCACTCTGGCTGTGGGGCGTCGACCACGTCCTCCGTTCTTGAACGATGTCCGTCAGGAGTTGCACTATAGCCTATGTCACGAATGTTGCCGGAATTGACATAAATATCAAAGAAATCGATGCACCATAATCTTAGCGGGACAGAGTGGGCTTACGTCTGTGCGTCTGATGTTGACGGAAGCGTGTCTTCCGGGGGACAGGAGGACCTCTGCCCCTGCGCCACCTGCCGTCGTCGATGCGTCAAACACCGATGGCGGCGTCGTCGTTAGTAGGGCGTCGTTGGAGAAGCCACCGTCGACGATCAGGCGCAGTCCGATGCCTTCGCCGTTGAAGTCCGTGTAGTCATAGGCCTCGACGTTCAACAGCAACCGCAGCTCGGATGCTGAAGACAAAGCAACCAGACACTTCTGCAGCGCCTTTCATAAAGACCTTCAGCTATCAGTAAGCATCACAACTCAACAGAAATCCTTATAATAGGAAGAACATTTAATCTATCCAATGTCTTCGTTAACTTCGTTATCTAGTTATCTCCGCCACTGCCTGTACTCTGGTGGTGCCAGTCCTAAGCCCGGATAAAGGAGGAGGAGAAGAGAAGCTACATATACGTTGTTATCATAATGTACAAAGCAGATGATCTCTTCATGTGAACTCGTAGTCAAACTTATAATCCGTTGAGGAAACTCCGAAGAAGGCAAACGTTTTCCTTTCTGATACATTCAAAATATATTGCGTAGCTTTCCGGTCGTGAATATTAGCGTGATTGTAAGGACGAGAGGTTCCGATTGATGGCTATTATTAACGCCCATGTCTGATATGTGCATCTTGAGATATCAACGGCATAATAATAATTATTATTATTATTTATTATTATTATTACTATTATTATTATTATTATTATTATTATTATTATTATTATTATTATTATTACTATTATTACAATTATTATTATTATTATAAGAGGAAGATCTATAAAGCGCAAGCATGACTAAATACACCACATATGATCAGCCTTGGACGTGGTTCATTGGCGATAGCGTCTGTTTTAAGTCTAGAAGAGAAATCGGTCGATCTGCTCTGAGGTCCGTGTGAAGTGTGCGAATACAGAAGAATTCTCTATGTTTTATATAAACAGTTCCTCTACTTCTTCTTCAGTCTGTGCACAAGATAATAGTTTTATTGGTCATGGTCCGTATGTATTATTCAACCGGAAGGAGGAAATTAAGATAACAGAGGAAGAAGCCAATGAGAGGAGGAGGAGGAGGAGGAGGACAAGAAGAGCGACAGAGACAAGGAAGGAGGTGGTGGAGGAAGAGGAGAAGGAGGAAGGGAAGGCTTATCCTTTATTCGCCAGACACCGTCACAGATTCGCTCCTCTGCTTCTGATGCTGATTTGCTATTTGCGAGTGGCCATCGTTTAATAATGCCGCCCGAGCAAGACAGGGACAATAGCACTTCGACCTTTGGCCTTTCCTCTATTCCTCTTCATCGTTTTACTTCTCCACTTCCTTCTTATGCCCTTTATCAACCATCCTATTCTTCTTCCCCTTCTTCTCCTCCGCACTCTTTTCCTTCTCCTTTGTCCTGTTCCTCTAGCTTCTCCTCATTCCTTCTCATTTTGCTCTACATCTACAATCTTCGCCTTCCTTCTCATTTACACTCTCTTTACCTTTGCCAATCATGAACTAATATACATAGCTGATTGGTTCAAGGCTAATCGACTCTACTTGAATTTACTTAAAACAAACTTTGTACTATTTAGATCTTCCAGGAAGTTATTACCTCACTCGAATTATTCACTGAATATTGATAATTCGATCATACTGCAAGTGAAATCGGCGAAATTTTTGGGTGTTTTTATTGACGAACACCTGTCCTGGAATGTCCACATAAACCAAATTGGAGCAAAAGTTGCAAAAAACGTGGGGATCATATCTAAAATTTCTTATTTACTCCCATCTCATGTACTAACCAACCTGTATCACACTTTAATTCATCCATATCTGGAATATTGCAATTTGACTTGGGCCTCAACCTATCCAACTAGACTGGACAGACTGAGGAAGTTACAAAAGAGGGCGATACGCATAATTACTAAAAGCAAGTTTAATGACCATACTTTCCATCTTTTCAGACTAACGAAAATACTGACAATTGATCAGATAAAACAATTACAGATAGGGGTATTTATGTTTCAATTCACCCATAATTCCCTTCCATCTTGCTTTGCTGGATACTTTACTGTCACTAAGGATATTCACAGTCATAATACTAGGTCTAAGGACACCCTCCGTCCGATAAGCTTTCGTACTAACTATAGGAAGCAGTCTATAAAGTACATGGGTCCTATTATATGGAACAACTTGCCATGGGAAATTCGTAATTTGTCAACTACTAACTCCTTCAAAAGATCACTAAGAATGCATATAATGAATCACTAATGATAATGCACCGGGCTCTCCTAGCTTTGTTTCTCTTGCTGTTTTCCTCTTGCATTTTTTTGTTATTCTCTTGTTATATTTTTGTCAACTCTAGTTAAGTCTGCATACTTTCGTTTATATTACGTTAATGATGTTTGTAATGGTCTTGTGACCACTTATGCTAAGGCTCTATAATGATGTTGCTAACCTGCCTGGATCGTCATGTATTGACACTGATGCTATTACCTGGGGGTTCCTCCTAAGCGGGACAATAGTCCCTTCTGGAGCTCCCTATTGTATCCCATCTAGTTGCCACACGCATTTGTTCCTTTTTTATAATTTTTTTTTGGTTAAATTCAATCATCATTTGTGTTTTGTGTATATTTGCTATTCTCTGTCTTGTTCAATTTATGATGAGATACAATAAAGAATTATGTTATGTTATGTTATGTTATGTTATGTTACCTTTTCCACGTTGTTCTTTGCTGTCACTCTCTTTACCTTCATATAATCCATTCTCGTTTTCTTCTCTCTTTGTCTTGTCTTCCGTCCTTGTCATTTTCCTATATATTTCACTTCTCCTTGCTCCTTCTCATTTTGTTCTATCTGCACCTTCAATTTCTTCCTAGTCCCATCTTTTATTGATCTAGCTTTACGTTCTCCTCCTTAATTTCAATTTTGCACATTTTACCTTCTCGTTTTTTAATGGTTTTGTTCTCTCCTAACCCTATCCTTCTGCATTCTCATTGAGCTCTATTTTACCTCCTGCTCTTTTCTTCTCATTTTGTTCTCTCTTTACCTCCTCCTCCTCCTCCTGCTTCCTATTCGTTATACTATATTCTATTCTTTATCCTTTTCCTTCTCATTTACACGTCCTTTGCCTTCTCCTCCCTCTTCTGACTCCAGACCGTCACATGGGCGTCAATTTATGTGCACCGTTTATGTGCGGCATTCGACCCACACCATAACCATCAGAAGCACCAGCTTTAGCAACAGCATCAGCCACTGCAACCGCAGCAGCAGCAGCATCCGCAGCATCCGCAGCAGCAGCAGCAATCGTGCAGCGAACGACCAATGGGTTGGTTGATGTAGCGCCATTAGCCGACCAGAGAGAGAGAGAGAAAAACGGAAAGGAGCCGATAGAGATGGTTTTTTTAGAGGTCTCGAGAACTTTCCTCTGGAATGCTCTACATACATACATACATGTTGATGGTATCGTTCCACCTGCCGGTCATTCATCCATCACTCCACAGGTCAAGCTCTGTCTAATAGGCCAAGACCTCACACCACTTTAGATGCACCACTTAGACGTACACATATCCACACATACGAACGTACCACATGCGCCTATCAATCTATCTACCTATATAATACGTACATGTTATATACATACATACAAATGCACATACGTACATGTATACATTTACGTATATATCTAACCATATAGACAGGTACATACATATATACATATAGGTACAGATCTGAATATATATATATGGTACATACCTACCTACCTATATGCATACATACATACGTGTGCACGCTAAACCTGCTCCTCTTCGGCCATAACACTTCTCGGTCACCTTATCACTAAAATGTGCAAATTGCTCAGCGTCTCTTTCGTCTTGTCCACCTCACTCTGTCTTCTTACATTTTGCTGTCTGTCTCAACCAATCTTCGTCTCTTCCTCTAATGGACGTCCGCAGGAATTTTTCTGGGAGGCACATTTTTTCTAGGGGGCGCAAAATTTTTCTGGAGGATGGAAATATTTGTAAGGGGAGCAAAATGACGTTTTAACACAGAACACGTGTATTTTTGCATTGAAAATCATGTTGGGGCTGTTGTAATAATCATAATAATCAAAAGATTATATTTTTTGCCCCCATTCCGGACGCCCATGCTTCCTCTGGATCTTCCTTTTCTGATTGCAATTAACCTCAGTATATCCAAATCTCTTTTCAACTAGTCTTTTCTTCTTTTCTTCTTACACTTCCTCCCACCCTCCCTCTGCCTCTGCTTCTTCCAAATCTTTCTGCTTCCCCTTTATCCCTTTCTCCCATTTCGACCTTCTTTGACTTCTTTAGCTGCTTTATTAAGTCCTTATAACCTCATCGTCTCTCGGTATCTCTGCCTGTCTCTCGGTATCTCTGCCTGTCTCTCGGTATCTCTGCCTGTCTCTCGATATCTCTGCCTGTCTCTCGGTATCTCTGCCTGTCTCTCGGTATCTCTGCCTGTCTCTCGATATCTCTGCCTGTCTCTCGGTATCTCTGCCTGTCTCTGGTTCTGCCTATCAACCGGGTAAACTTCTTAAAACTCGAGTCAAGCGGAGTCAACTGACGACTGCTAATAATATAAGCGACGTCTTTTTAGAGGACGAAATGGTCAACATATAGACACACAGATAGAGTCATTGAGACAGACAGACACAGACATATAGACACACAGGTAGAGTCATTGAGACAGACAGACACATACATATAGACACACATATAGAGACATTGAGACAGACAGACACATACATATAGACACACAGACAGAGTCATTGAGACAGACAGACACATACAGCGACGTAGATCGAACTAGTTTGAGAAGGACGTTAAGAGATAGGCATAGGCGGAAACAGATGGGAAGGAAGACAAAAAGAGAAAAAGGGAAAAAATAGAGGCATAAGAGAGACAGGAAGACGAAGGGAGCATCGAAGGAACCAAGAACTGAAGTGGCAGAGACAGACAGACAGACAGACAGACAGACAGACAGACAGATAGACAAGCAGACAGAAAGAGAGAGCGAGCGCTAGAATGAGAGATAGAGAAAAGAGAGAGAGGGGTGACGGGGGTGGTAGGAAGCGAAATTGCTTTATGAGGCTGGACCTTGTAGTGCTGCTCATCCTATAGATAATTTAGATAATAAGTTCCTGGGAGCACACGTGGTACACTTTGAGCAACTACCTATCTACCCTGATTATAGTTATATGTTGATCGTATCGCTGATTGGACACGGCCAATCGATCCAGTTATGAGCGTAGCTTCCATTTATAGCTAACCCTCTTTTCATCTTCCTAAGCCACCTTCTCCACTTTCATCCTTCTTCCAGCCTCCTTTTAGTCTTCCTTCTATCCGTGTCCCAGTCCTTCTCCTGATCTCCTTCGTCTCCATCTTCCCCATGGAGAAAACGCATTTACCTCCCTCACTCTCACTCATTCACTGTGTTTCTCTCTGCATCTGTCTGTGTCTCCATTTCTGCCTCTGTATCCGTCTGTTTCTTCAAGCGAAGCCTTTATATTTCCCTGTTATCAGATTACGCGTACCTATGCATCGTACCTGTTTCATCGGATGAGCTAAACGCACGACTTATTTCCGGTCAGAATGCAGTCTGTCTTAATTTCGTCTTATGCTGCTGTGGCTTCGTTCAATCTGTGGGGCTGGGTGCCAGTCCCCCTACTAACGCAGCGCCACTTAGAATGACGATGAAGGCTGATAGGGAAGAGATAGCGCTGCAGGGCGCTATATAAATCTTGTTCTCTGCCATGCGAATGACCGAATATCTTCTATCGTCCTTAATGCCATTAGAAGTGCGAACATTGGGACCGTCGGCGAAAGAGGAGTAGGAGGAGTAACACGGGAAGAGGAGGAGGAGTAACACGGGAAGAGGAGTAGGAGTAAGACGGGAAGAGGAGGAGGAAGAAGAGGAAAAGGAGTCGAAGGAAGACGAGGAAGATATGAGGATTTCCTCCTCTATTCAACGATTGATGACGTTGACCGACTTTTAACGACGTCTTAAATCAATTCGTGAATTGATGAGCGCCGTCGACGCACACTTACTATTTGGGTTGATCCAGTAGCAACCACCTGCTTCTGTCAGCAACATCTTGAACTTAGAGACGTTGCATGGCACGGCACCAGCAACACACCTGAATATCGAAATGACAATCAGTTTAACCTACACTTATTACTCAACAGAAATGGTTGGTACCACTCAGTACCTACATGTACCAGGTTTATACCTCTTACCCAAGCGATGACTAAGCGCAGGTTTTTCAATAGCCGCCTATTTATTGATTATTATCTGACCGACATGAGTTACATCAGGGCTTTTGTTGGTCCTTGGTCATCTATGAAGGAGAGTGGATTGATTGATTAGAGGACTGGCCTTCAGTGCTTGCCTATCAATTGATAAAGCGAAATTTAACACTGTGCAGCGAACGCGGCAGCAGACTGAACGTCCTTCAATCTCTGGCCAACCATCTGTAAGACAGGGCGCATCACAGATGACACGCAAGCTATAGCTATACCCTGACAACATATCCTTAGGCATTATCTTAGGCTACATGTGGTTCTTGCGTTAATACCCTTCCATGAGAAGGGGAACGAACGGGCACGGCAGGCAAAACCAGGGGAAGGCAATGGCAAACCACCCCTGTTAACATGCCAAGAAAATCGTCATGAGACACAGCAAACCAAAAGCACCGATATAGCAATGGAGAATGTGTGTCATGGCGGTCGCTAGAGCTCCAGGAGTTGACAGCACAAGGTGACAAGGTGACATGTGGGTCATATTTTGGGACACGTGTCCAACATGGGCTCCACGTTGGAATGCTGGAAGGTAGGCACAATCATCGAAGAATTTTGGTCTGATGAACTATTGGCCTGAAAGATCAGACTAAAAATTCCATCGTAACATCCGGTTATGATCCGGTACATCCAGTTCAGAGCGTGTCACTTGGTTGCACCGCTGTTCATTTCGTTTGTAACAAGGACGATATGTGAATCCCGCTCGCTTGCTTACTTACGAACACGATTACGTCATTATGAGCACAGACGTCAGTTTCGTTATTCGATTGTCTCGCACACAATATGGCTGTCAATCACATTCAAACAGAAGATTCCACCGAAGCTCTTCCATCCGCCAACTCCTATATGATGCCTCAGCCACTGCCCGCGATATGAGCCTCGGTTGTCATTGATTGATGGATCGATCCGTGATTCAATCATAGCCGATCAATCCATCATAAGCGTCTAACAGACATCTAGAACCCAGTTAAGAATGAAGTCTCTTCAGTGCATAATTCTACCTAATGTCGTAGGCACCGGGCACAACGCACATCACACTGATCACTAATCTACAAGCATTATCATTTTGCTATATGCTAATATATCTGTCATTGTCTTTTATCATTTCAGTTCTACCGCCATCGACATACATCGTCCAATTGTATGATAATGTCTTTTACAGTGGACCTACATGACTCCCAAGGACTGTAGAGAGATAGGCGCATAATATTTCAGTCATACATTCTTTCGTAAAACTTATACAGCGCCCCTTCACGATATCCATCCAGAAGCGCTCCCTGCCAGCCATGGTGAAACAGATGAACGAATTCGGTTGAGTTTCTGCAGATTAGCTACATATAAAAACTTATGGCGATAATAAAAACATTTCGTCGGCTAAACGAAATGAAGACTTATCGTAAACACTTTGTCCTATTGTTTTTTTTATAACCACTTAGTTTCGAAGAGATAGACGTATATTTTACCGGCAAACTACAATACATATATGTCTGACTGCTAAGTATAATTGCTGACCGACCTGAGCAGCATTTTGTTCAACCGATGTGCACCGACATTAAAGACGTCAAAAGAAGAAGCATTGACCGCGCTCCACGTCAGTTCGTCCACGTGACCATCCCAGTTCAAGTCACGAGACGTTGGCCATTTTCGCTTGGACACTTCTGAAAATCTAAAAATAAGACAAATGGTCCATTATACAGCAAAACAAATAAAAATTCCTAAATAAAATGGTGTAAAAGTGGACCATCAAAACACACGTCAGCTTAGGCAACATATGCACGCAACGCATATGTATACATCTCTTACCTTTCGGAATAGAGATATAAAGGTATACATTGCAATAGCTGTACTGACCGGAGTGGATTGAGGTTGCAGATGGCGATAGTGGGAAGATGAAGATCAAGCACGTAGCTGGCGGAATGATGTGTCATGTGAGGCTCAGACAGGTAGACAAAGACACAACCAGATCCCAGGTAGAGGAAAGCAGCGACACTCGTCAGGAAAATGACCAGCCAAACTGTACTGAAAGAACACAATTGAAATAAATGAACGCAGGGCATGAAATCAGACACGCCTCTTTTGTGATTAACCTGTTTGTTAGCCGCAGTGCGTTTGCAGGCGGTATATTAAAGAACATACTTACTTACTTACTTACACGAAGTGAGGGAGGATGGAACAGAACAGACAAACAGAGAGAAGGTGAAGTGGTGAGAAAGCGGAACAAATGAGAGAAGTGAGAAAGAGAGTGAGAGAAGAAAACGATAAACGAAGAGATGAAAGGACGAAAGCTAACATGAAAGACATGACCAATCAATAGAGGGCCTACCCTAGCTCCCTGGCCGACATAGAAGCCTAGTAAGTTCAGTGGTTAGGCCTAGTAAGGAAGAGATGTGCAACGATTGTTTTACTAGTCGGTGTATACATGCGGAAGTTAACGGACATTAAATAGGAAGAAGTCTTACTCTAGTCATCTGACAGAAAAGACCAGAGTAACATAGGAGCCACTGATGTATGCAGCAGCGCTGTCAGAGGTCTATACCTCCTTTCTTCAGTTCTAGATGATACCCACTATTTTCGTCCATGCGTTCCGTCCACTTAGTCAGAGACCAATCTATTTGGTCGCAGCTGCAAATTTACGCATTATTTAACCTTAATTAGAAGTCTTTTTGAAGTTCTCAAAACCAACCAACGTGTTTTTCTATTGGTTTACAAAAACATTTGTAAAGAGTCCCAGAAATAACATTAAGTAGGCATACCTATAATTATGTTTAAAGTCTTATGGTCTAAGTGCTTTTTCCGGTCTGTGTGTTTGCTATTGTGTAAGAATGTCCGATGTGCTGACGCGTATAGTCCTCAGGACAAGACGACCGCTCGCAGTTGTCTATTTGTTTCGTAGATGGAGAAAAGGAAGTCTTTGTTGTTCGTGCCCACGAAATGAGTTTAACATTTCTGTTCTTCTGCCTTTGTCCGAGAACGCCTTCCCTACATCCCAACGACCACCTGTGGCGCTGCCATCAAATATTAACGTCTCCCCGAATCTACGTCTGAATGGCGGCCACGCGAAAACTTCCTTTCTCTTTCCATCATTCTGTCTTTCATGTCCTTTGTTTCTTTCTGTCTCTACTTGTCTGTTCTTGCGTCACTCTCTGTCGGCTTCTCTCTGTGTACCACCTGTCACAATTTATAACAGGAAGAAGTGCATTGCCGCTGTTCGTCCTTGTCTTGTACGAAACCTGCGATCTTTCGAAGCAGTGGCAGTTCTATACTTTTTGGGCTGGGGGGGGGGCTAAAATTGCTTTAGCTCCTCGCCATAAATGTACATGTTCATACTGCTGACCCCGGTAAGTTGTAGGCAATACATGGCTAATCAAATGTTAAATTGGGGGCTAAAATGTGTATAGAGGCCATCTAGATTAGGAAGTGGCAAATAGCGAGGTCAGCTAGGAAGACCGCCACAGTTTCGAAGCCTTCTCATGTCCTGACGGTTTAATCATCTTCACTGCGGTTCAGGAGATGACTTGCTAATGGATTTCTCGGCTTCTTGTTTTGCTTGTAACGCACCATTAGTTAAGATTCTTGGAATCCCAGATCAAAGGGGCATTATATTGTAACACGCCATCATCAACGTTTTCCGTGTCCTATGTGTACGGTGCAAAGGGTGGCCTATGTGCACGATGCAAAGGGTGTCCTATGTGCACGGTGCAAAGGGTGTCTTGTGTGCACGGTGCAAAGGGTGTCCTATGTGCACGGTGCAAAGGGTGTCCTATGTGCACGGTGCAAAGGGTGTCCTATGTGCACGGTGCAAAGGGTGTCATATATGTGCACGGTGCAAGGGGTTGATGTGACCTTGAAACGAACACCGGACAGCATCAACCTTACAACTGGAATGTTTTCGTGACACATGAGTCTAATTTAGAGGATTTATTTATGTCTGCCTGTCTGCTGGTGTGACTGTTCTCCGTATCCGGTCAGATCTGTTTCTGTTTAGCAATGTCAGGTCGTCTGTCAAGAAAGAAACGAAGATACATGACACATCGCATGTCTAGGTTGACAGAAACGAGACTCAAGACCAAATGAAGCCAAACCTGAACATGTGGCACATAGCAGAAAGTGACATTCTGTGTAATTAGAAGGAAATTTAGAATTATTTGTAGTTTCTGGAAATCTCTGTTAATTGTGGACTGTTTAAGAGGAAGTAGAGTAAGGTCAGCTGAGTTAAAGATGATAAGAAAACAGAATGCATAATGAGGCAATGACACATTTAGTTTACGTTCGTTTCATCAAACATAGTGGTCTACATTGTTGCATTTCTGCAGTTGTTACATTTTATTGGCCGAAGTATTAACAATTTGACAAACGCATAATTTGCGTCATTGCGTAACGAACTATTAATTTTGCAATGCGAATCAGAAAGACCAGAAAATCAGGCCTTAATAGTGCGAGCGTCAAGAGAAGCGGCATCAACTGCAGTTGGCTTCGTATTACCGGATGTGCAGAAGACTTTAATAATAAAACAACCAACAGCGATAGCTTAATATATTATTCTTGCAACGACTCAATTCTTGTGAACTATTTTACAAGAACGATGTCGATAGTTGGCTGGCTTCTATAATTTTTATGACCTCTCCACATAAAGCCGCTCTAAGTGCTGGACAGAGAACAGCCATTATCTACTTTGTGTGTAGCTTTAGCGTAATAATGTGCACCTCTTAATAACGATTTTAAGATCAAAGTTAATATTGCTATAACATACTTCATCAGTAAGTCAGTAGCAAGTTGGTAAATATGAAAGAAAATAATCATTCCAGCTTATCTTTCCAACTCTGTCCTATCCTCTTGGCTTTTCCTGAGACTCGCAAATGTTCCACTCGATCATTGGATACTGACTTCGCTCTTACCAAACCAGAACAGTATACTAACGGACTTTCTGGTTGTTGGTTTAATGTTAAGAAATTTATTGGTTGTTTTCTGATACCGTCCAGGTCTTTGCTAATATCTCATCTTCTTCGACTAACTTGTCTCCACAGCCAATTCTCCGTCTCTTCGTCTCTTTGATCTTGACTGGAGCGGACAACCAGACAAAGAGTTTATATAATAAAGCAATGATCTTTTCTCAGAAACGACCATTGATTGACGCTTTGCGAATATTGCGATGTCAAAATGTCTAGATTCAGTTAGCTGTAGGCCTAATGCGCTCCAAGACAAACAAGATAAAACCGACTTCATTCAGCTCAAACTAAAGTGGTAATTAAGTACCTCAGTCCTGACAAGTAGTATACTGTAGCGAAATTGGGGGGGGGGAGACCGGCCTCCATCGCTGACCCTGATACCGTGAAAATTCAATTCAACTAATTCAAGGGAAAGGGGATCACGACGCCTTTTACTTGTCCCTGAGGCACTGATGCCTCCACCGAAGACTTGGCCGATGCGGCCTAGTGCTTTGACGGACTCGAGGAGGGGGGGTAGCGTCTGAGGCGCGCAATCCCAGCAGGGGCTTATAGCCTTTTGCTTGTCCCTGAGGCACTGATGCCTCCACCGAAGACTTGGCCGACGTGGCCTAGTGCTTTGACGGACTCGAGGAGGGGGGTAGCGTCTGAGGCGCGCATCCCAGCAGGGGTTTATAGCCTTTTGCTTGTCCCTGAGGCACTGATGCCTCCACCGAAGACTTGGCCGATGCGGCCTAGTGCTTTGACGGACTCGAGGAGGGGGGGTAGCGTCTGAGGCGCGCAATCCCAGCAGGGGCTTATAGCCTTTTGCTTGTCCCTGAGGCACTGATGCCTCCACCGAAGACTTGGCCGACGTGGCCTAGTGCTTTGACGGACTCGAGGAGGGGGGGGTAGCGTCTGAGGCGCGCAATCCCAGCAGGGGCTTATAGCCTTTTGCTTGTCCCTGAGGCACTGATGCCTCCACCGAAGACTTGGCCGATGTGGCCTAGTGCTTTGACGGACTCAAGGAGGGGGGGGGGTGGCGTCTGAGGCGCGCATTCCAGCAGGGACTCCTAGCCTTTTGCTTGTCCCTGAGGCACTGATGCCCAGCCGAAGGCTTGGCCGATGCGGCCTAGTCCCTTCGATGACTTTAAGGGGGGACCTCGACGCTCTTTAGCTTGTCCCTGAGGCACTGATGCCTAGCCGAAGACTTGGCCGATGCGGCCTAGTTCCTTCGATGACTTTAAGGGGGACCTCGACGCTCTTTAGCTTGTCCCTGAGGCACTGATGCCTAGCCGAAGACTTGGCCGATGCGGCCTAGTTCCTTCGATGACTTTAAGGGGGGACCTCGACGGCCTTTTGCTTGTCCCTGAGGCACTGATGCCTCCACCGAAGACTTGGCCGATGCGGCCTAGTACTTGACGGACTCAAGGAGGGGGGGTAGCGTCTGAGGCGCGCATCCCAGCAGGGGCCTATAGCCTTTTGCTTGTCCCTGAAGCACTGATGCCTCCACCGAAGACATGGCCGATGCGGCCTAGTACTTGACGGACTCAAGGAGGGGGGGTAGCGTCTGAGGCGCGCAATTCTAGCAGGGACCTCTCGTCTTTTGCTTGTCCCTGGGGCACTGATGCCCGCCGGGGACTTGGTCGATGCGACCTGGTGGCCTACGATGAACTCCCGGAGGGGGGGTTTTCGCGCGCTGGGGCCCCTCTGAAAAGTATAAAAGGCGACCGAATCGCACAGTCGAGAGACAGTTGCCGGCAGACATCCGAAGAAGACAGTCAGACAGTCGATCGCAGTGAGTTGCCGAGAGAAGCGCAGTCGTCGTCAGTCCTCAGAAGAGAGAGAGAGAGTCAGTGAGAGAGTAGAGAGTCCGAAATTGCGAGCGGCGACAGTTCGAATCCGACTGTGGCGCATCTTTGGAGTATACGTGGATATAGGAGCAGGTGATTAGTCGTCGTTGAGATATTTCTTGTGGTATTTGATTGCATTACGAGTTGTAAAGCGATCGTTCTGTGGAATATATGGATATAATTTCTAGTCACAACCAGTGTTTCTGTTTCAATTGGAAATATCGATTATTGCGTTGATTATCGTGGATATAATACAAGTCTTCAATCGTTATTCGGTCTTATGATTTGCTATCGATCAGTTGCGGGTAACTCGTGAAGTCCTTCGACGACATCGGAGGCCTTATCTACGCACATACGTCCAGGGCCTTCTTAACCACTCCGCTGGCCTTGGGAGTATACGGTATAGAGATATACCCCGGCGAGAGAGGAGTAGCATTTTCGCCACACTGACTCAAGAAGTGAGGTCTGGGAGGTGCAGTTTCGCCACTCTGGTCCCAGAATTGAGATAGTGAAGGGCTCGTTTTCGCCACACTGGTACCAGAAGTGGGGTGTTGAAACGACGAGTTTGATCGACAGCGACCTCGTGACACCGGAAAAGCGATGGAAGACGAGGAGGTGATCATTCGACGAAGACCGCGGGGTATCGAGGATCCGGTCTCGGGCACTTCAACTCCCGTGAGAAGACGGCGAGCGACGGAGGCTTCGCCAGAACGGAGTTTTTTGGAGGACATTGGCGATGGTGACCTGAGGTCCGATGAATTGGGCGGACGAGAGAGACCAGAAAAAGAAATGTCGCCACAGAAATTGCTGGAAGGCATCGGGGGCCTTCTGAAGATGAGACCGATGCAGATGAAACCGGGGAAGTTCGACGGAACAGGATCGTTGGAGTCCTTCCTGGCGCAATTCGAGGTATGTGCAACACATAACCGATGGACGGCCTCGGATAAGATCGACTTCCTCCGATGTGCACTGGAGAAAACTACGACTCAGTTGTTATGGGACTTCGGCGCTCGCCAGGATGTAACATATGAAGAACTAGTCGGACGTCTGCGACAACGGTATGGCATGGAAGGCCAGGCCGAGATGTTCCGTGCGCAGCTCTACTACCGACGTCAGCGCGCCGATGAAAGCCTTAGCGATCTTCTTCATGACATTCGGCGACTGGTGGTCCTCGCGTACCCGGTGCCATCCAATGAGACTACGCAGATCATCGCCAGGGACTCTCTCTTGGATGCCATGCGGGACCGCGAACTTTCACTCAAGGTTCGCGAACGAGAGCCAAAAAGTTTGGATGAGGCCTACCGGACGGCGCTTCGCCTTGAGGCCTATCAGCGAAGGACGGATGCGGACGATCGGAGAATGCAGCCGAACCAAGTGAGAAGGACGCAGGAGACCGACGTCAACGCTCAGATCCGGTCACAGCTCGACCGTTTTCTCGCTGAGCAGCGCGAAGAGCAACGGAGATGGCATCGAGAGATGGAGAGTAACATTGAACGACAACTTCGAGAATTGCGGGGCCCAGCTGCGACGACCGATGCAACCGGGCGAGATGCTCGGCCATCGGAAGGCAATCAAGGAGTTTCACGGCGGACGGCGGCCTGCTTCAACTGTGGCCGACCCGGTCACATCGCTCGCAACTGCTGGCAAGGCCGCCGGCCCTTCAATCGTCAGCCAGCGACGGCAACGGTCGGAACGGAACCGACTGATGCAACGGAGGAAGTCGTCACTAATCACACTGCGCGGTCAAGGCTTCCGAACCGCGCAAGCAACAACGCCATCTACATACGGGGTATAGTCAACGGACGACCGCAGACCTGCCTGATCGACACTGGATCGGAAGTAAGCCTGGTACCGCTTTCTACTGTTGAAGGGTTAGACTTACGTCCTTGTAATCGCTTTTTGATGGCTGCAAATGGGTCTAATATACGGGTCCTTGGAGAGGTAAACATTCCGATTAAAATTCGGACGGGTTTCGAAATTCACACGGGTTTTCTGGTATCCGATCAGATTATCGAACCTATGCTGGGTATGGATTGGCTAAGGGAGCACCGATGTCGCTTGGGTTTTGGTACGGGGGCCTTGTTTGTTGGTCGTCGGCGGGTCTCCCTTGTAAGGGGCAACGGGTCCATGTGGTGCCGGCGCGTGATCGTCGCTGAGGAGGTTGTGGTATCGCCTAAGTGCCAGCAAGATGTGGTAGTTAAGACGCAGTATGGGGACTTAGCTACTAAAGCGCCTGCATGGATGACTGAGGCCGCGGAGGTCCAGCCTGGTGTTCACCTTGCCCGAGTAGTTGTAGGAGATCGTGCGCATATGACCCAGGTAAGGGTGGTAAACCTTAGCGAAGACCCAGTTAAGTTAAGTAGGGACCAGGTGCTAGGAGGCTTACACCCAGTAGAGGTGAGGCCGGATGATCGTATACAGCTGCGGAACTTGTTGGCAGAATATAAGGATATATTTTCTGCAACGGAAAGAGATCTTGGTAGGACGACCGTGACTACACATACGATAGACACCGGTGATGCAAGATCGGTACGACAGTCTTTAAGACGACGACCGTGACTACACATACGATAGACACCGGTGATGCAAGATCGGTACGACAGTCTTTAAGACGACAGCCATTGCCGAATACGACTGCAGTATATGAGCATTTAGATAAGACGTTGGCCGTAAGACAGAACGGGATGAAAATAGCTAAGAGAAACATTTTCCCAGTTCTGCTGGTGTTGGTTGCAGCGATACAAACGGTGGCGTGGGTTAATCATGAAGCGATATCGGTGGTTAGTGGTTCAGTCGAGACCGTAATTGTGAGGTACGGGGCCCCGTTACAAATAATTACCGATCAGGGAACAAATTTCGATGGGACATTGTATCGGAAGCTTCGCCAATTATTAGTAAGGTTATCTGCAGCCATCAGTAGGGATTGGGACGAAGTCTTGCCCCGTGTCCTGGCCGCCTACCGGGCGTCGCTGCATGAAACGACGGGCTTCAGTCCGAACTTCCTCATGTTCGGTCGTGAGACAAGAGCCCCACTGGATCTCGTTTATGGTCGACCTCCGAATGCCGACCGCAATGATGCTACCTACGTGAGCTATGTTCGAGACTTTGCTGAACGTATGGAGAATGCATATCGACTAGTCCGCGAACAGTTGAAAGTTACGGCGGAACGACGCCGTCATACTTACGATCTACGAGTTCGTCTCGCGCGGTTCAAACCGGGAGACCGCGTATTCTACTACACACCGCGTCGCCATCGAGGGCGCACCCCGAAATGGACCCGTATGTACACTGGGCCATTTGTTGTGGTGGAGCAGAGAGGGGCTGTGAACTATATACTTCGGAAGACGGCCAGCTCTCGACCGTTTACTGTCCACGTTGACAAGTTGAAACCGTGCTTTGACGAAGAAGTGTTGGAGAACGATGACACGCTGCTTGAGCAACCGCCAAGCGACGGGATCGTCGATAGTCGGCCCCGGCGTCAAGTTCGCCGGCCCGCACGCTATTTGCAGTGAAATTCATAGATTCTTGCGATCCGGTGGCTCGGAGACAATGCCGCTGATGATTTAAGGAGTCGCAAGTGGATGTGAAGGATGATGACATATCGATGTTTTGTGTAATTCAGTTTGGTTAGGGTTAAATTGTTGTTGCGTAGCCCTGATCTTTCTTAGACTGCATTATAGAGAAGCAGTTTATGATGTGATTTGTTGATATTATGGGACCATGTGGTTCGTTTAGTTGATAATTGCTTTTGATAGCGGAGAGCAGGTTCCGATGCGGCCCAGTGCCCTGCGCCCGATGTGGCCCAGTGCCCTGCGCCTTCCTGTATTGAATGTTCACAGTTGCGATTAGTCTTTTCGTAGTTAAGTTTCGATGTAACTTGATGTTTCTTATGGGTGTTGCAATCGAGGATGGGGACATCCTCTCGCCCTGGTCCGCCGAGGATGTAGCGAAATTGGGGGGGGAGACCGGCCTCCATCGCTGACCCTGATACCGTGAAAATTCAATTCAACTAATTCAAGGGAAAGGGGATCACGACGCCTTTTACTTGTCCCTGAGGCACTGATGCCTCCACCGAAGACTTGGCCGATGCGGCCTAGTGCTTTGACGGACTCGAGGAGGGGGGGGGGTAGCGTCTGAGGCGCGCATCCCAGCAGGGGCTTATAGCCTTTTGCTTGTCCCTGAAGCACTGATGCCTCCACCGAAGACTTGGCCGATGCGGCCTAGTGCTTTGACGGACTCGAGGAGGGGGGGTAGCGTCTGAGGCGCGCAATCCCAGCAGGGGCTTATAGCCTTTTGCTTGTCCCTGAGGCACTGATGCCTCCACCGAAGACTTGGCCGACGTGGCCTAGTGCTTTGACGGACTCGAGGAGGGGGGGTAGCGTCTGAGGCGCGCATCCCAGCAGGGGTTTATAGCCTTTTGCTTGTCCCTGAGGCACTGATGCCTCCACCGAAGACTTGGCCGATGCGGCCTAGTGCTTTGACGGACTCGAGGAGGGGGGGTAGCGTCTGAGGCGCGCAATCCCAGCAGGGGCTTATAGCCTTTTGCTTGTCCCTGAGGCACTGATGCCTCCACCGAAGACTTGGCCGACGTGGCCTAGTGCTTTGACGGACTCGAGGAGGGGGGTAGCGTCTGAGGCGCGCAATCCCAGCAGGGGCTTATAGCCTTTTGCTTGTCCCTGAGGCACTGATGCCTCCACCGAAGACTTGGCCGATGTGGCCTAGTGCCTTGACGGACTCAAGGAGGGGGGGGTGGCGTCTGAGGCGCGCATTCCAGCAGGGACTCCTAGCCTTTTGCTTGTCCCTGAGGCACTGATGCCCAGCCGAAGGCTTGGCCGATGCGGCCTAGTCCCTTCGATGACTTTAAGGGGGACCTCGACGCTCTTTAGCTTGTCCCTGAGGCACTGATGCCTAGCCGAAGACTTGGCCGATGCGGCCTAGTTCCTTCGATGACTTTAAGGGGGGACCTCGACGCTCTTTAGCTTGTCCCTGAGGCACTGATGCCTAGCCGAAGACTTGGCCGATGCGGCCTAGTTCCTTCGATGACTTTAAGGGGGGACCTCGACGGCCTTTTGCTTGTCCCTGAGGCACTGATGCCTCCACCGAAGACTTGGCCGATGCGGCCTAGTACTTGACGGACTCAAGGAGGGGGGTAGCGTCTGAGGCGCGCATCCCAGCAGGGGCCTATAGCCTTTTGCTTGTCCCTGAAGCACTGATGCCTCCACCGAAGACATGGCCGATGCGGCCTAGTACTTGACGGACTCAAGGAGGGGGGGTAGCGTCTGAGGCGCGCAATTCTAGCAGGGACCTCTCGCCTTTTGCTTGTCCCTGGGGCACTGATACCCGCCGGGGACTTGGTCGATGCGACCTGGTGGCCTACGATGAACTCCCGGAGGGGGGGTTTTCGCGCGCTGGGGCCCCTCTGAAAAGTATAAAAGGCGACCGAATCGCACAGTCGAGAGACAGTTGCCGGCAGACATCCGAAGAAGACAGTCAGACAGTCGATCGCAGTGAGTTGCCGAGAGAAGCGCAGTCGTCGTCAGTCCTCAGAAGAGAGAGAGAGAGTCAGTGAGAGAGTAGAGAGTCCGAAATTGCGAGCGGCGACAGTTCGAATCCGACTGTGGCGCATCTTTGGAGTATACGTGGATATAGGAGCAGGTGATTAGTCGTCGTTGAGATATTTCTTGTGGTATTTGATTGCATTACGAGTTGTAAAGCGATCGTTCTGTGGAATATATGGATATAATTTCTAGTCACAACCAGTGTTTCTGTTTCAATTGGAAATATCGATTATTGCGTTGATTATCGTGGATATAATACAAGTCTTCAATCGTTATTCGGTCTTATGATTTGCTATCGATCAGTTGCGGGTAACTCGTGAAGTCCTTCGACGACATCGGAGGCCTTATCTACGCACATACGTCCAGGGCCTTCTTAACCACTCGGCTGGCCTTGGGAGTATACGGTATAGAGATATACCCCGGCGAGAGAGGAGTAGCATTTTCGCCACACTGACTCAAGAAGTGAGGTCTGGGAGGTGCAGTTTCGCCACTCTGGTCCCAGAATTGAGATAGTGAAGGGCTCGTTTTCGCCACAATACTCATGCCATTTTTTACTCTGCTACCACTCCTACGTCCGTCTTGTCTAATTTCTCCTATGCTTAACCACTTCTGACTTTGACGTCTAACTAGTACAGTCAGTTTTAATGACCATGCGGAAGGTAATGGCCATTCCTACGCCAATCATCAAAGATAAATTTATTGAGGACTTCTGACGATAGTTTCACATAATCGAAATAATAAAATCCTACATGTCAAAATATTATTGCAAATATTACGGTAAATTCGCATCTCATTGAACTTATCCAAAATGCAGGAACTGATTTGCGGGCATTCTGAAGCTGAAGAATAAAGGAAACTATGCAGCAACGAAGTCAACTAAAGACTAATTTTATTTAGTCTACCGTGCATGTAGTGCAATTACACGTCAGCTAAAACGTGGATCAGTGGTTTACAGTTAAGCCCATAAGACTCGATATTATGCCACAGAAATGAAGAAATGATCATCGGATGACATTTCTCCATCTCACAGGCGTTTACCGATACAAAACTAAAGACTTGAAGTCAGACACATTGACAGAAATGCCTTTTTAACAAATCTAATATAAAATACTGACCTAGTTTAGAGTTATTTTAAATACATGCGCGGTTCTTTTGGACGGAGAATTTATTCACTTGCAGAATTTATGTTCGACAGTTCGACCTATTCTTAAATGAAAAAAATACCAAGAGGAGTCTTAGTCAAAAGGCGTCATCAATTCAACATTAGTCTATCATAAATTCTTTTGGTGAAGGTGCATTTCAAATGCAAGCTTTGCAGTCACAGTTTCAGCTGACAGGTCATGCATCGAATCGCGTGATTCCGTGACATCAAGAGCAGTCTACCGTTGACATGGGACAGATGATGAGCCAATGAGCTGTCGAGGATTTCTCTGACGTTTAAGGGAATTCAGCGCCATCGAGGCCTATGTTGACAGTCGCAAGTATTTAATCCGGGATGATTCGGAGAAAGGAATAAAAGCAAATGAGACGAGATTAGCCAAAGCACCAAAGCACAAGAACGACGCTGTTAAGCGCAGCAGACGATGTTGCCCTCGAAGGGTATATGCGCGACGAAAGAAAGATGCTGACAGATAGATAGACAGACAATTAGGTAATAAGACAAGAAGAACAAAGACAGTGAGACAGACAATAAAACAGACAACAAGACAGACAATGAGGCAGACAATAACACAGACAATAAGATAGACAATAAAACAGACAATAAAAATACGAAGCAGGCACAAGAGGATAAAATAGAGTGACAGGAGGAGTTAGAAAGCGTTAAATGTGCAAATAAAGAAAGAAAGTCAAGAGAATGGAAAACTATGAACAGGGCATATAAATCTGGAGAGGGAAGAATGAAACGAAAAGTTTTCACTCTTCCTGGTTCTCACATAAAGGTTAACAACCAAGGGGATGAAAACAAACAAAACCCAGCATAGTCATATATAAGAGAAATGGGTAACGACTGTATAGACCTGTATTCATAATGAACAGACAAGGGCATAGAACAGCAAAACAAAGAGATAGAGACACAGATCTACAACAGTAAAGTTACAGGAATATACACAGACTTAGACAGACAGAAGCATACAGAACAGAAAAGGACATAGAGACTCAGAAAGACAGAAACACAGAGAGCAAAAAGGACACAGACTCGAAGACAGACGGAAGCATGCAGATAAATAAAGGACAAAAACCTATAGACAGACAGACAGACAGACAGACAGACAGACAGACAGAGACAGACAGAGACAGACAGAGATAGAGTAAAATCATATAGAAAGCAGCGTGTGACAACCTAGACAGAGACCTAAAGCGACAGAGTCATCTAGATTAGAAAGTGGCGAACAGCGAGGTCAGCTAGGAAGACAAGGCGACATCCAAGCAGACAGACAGACCGACAGACAGAGGCAGAAAGAAGTGGACAGTCAAAAAGCGCTTCAGCCTGATTCTTGTGGCGCCATGTTCTGTGACTTGTTCCCAGACTTATTGGATTTTTATTTCAGTCGTCGATCGAGATGAGGTTCCGTCTTGTCTTCTGCTGTTATATTTGGTAGACGTCGTTGATTGATAGTTCGTTTATTATAACACTGATGTTATAGAGAGTCTTGTTGGCTACAGTGTCATATATAAGTCACGACTACAGATACCGATGAAAGAATTGTTCGGTTTAGAGAGAAAAATACGCAAATATATTTCCAAGTACTTAATTTTCTTCATCCATGCAATCGCTTTAAATCAACGCTGGCGCCAACGACAATGGAGTGTTCCGACATGAATTAGAATCAAAGTGAATATTGTCAATTCAACAGTCAAACACTAAACAGTCCAATCTGCACAGTTGCTATGCTCGTCCCTGATGCAGAAATCAATGGTTATTAAATTTTCTTGATGATAACAGCCACAGTAGTAAGTATACAATAGTTGACAACGCAGCTAATAGCGTTCGACAATAGTTGACAGCGCAGCTAATAGCGTTCGACAATAGTTGACAGCGCAGCTCATAGCGTCCGACGATGGGTGACAGCGCAGCGCAGCTCATAGCGTCCGACGATGGGTGACAGCGCAGATCCTTCAGAGTAATGCTTTGATATTTTAATTATAGTTTAATTATATTTGAAACCTAATTTGTACTCTTACAAGATTTAATTATGTTATTGATTCATTTCAGCTGTTGAATAAACTTATTTCTCACATAAATTTTAAGTAGAGTCTATATTTAAATTATTTTGAACTTCACCCATTTATATAGCGCCCTAGCACAGCGAAGCTTATTTGAATATGATATTGGTTTAGCCTATTTGCTAGATATTTTAAAATATATTAAAAGTTGTACTCTTTCGCAAACAGAAAAACAGACAAACAGACAAACAGAGAAACAGACAAACAGACAAACAGAGAAACAGACACACAGACAAACAGAAAAACAGACAAACAGACAAACAGACAAACAGACAAACAGTCAAACAGACAAACAGAAAAACAGACAAACAGAGAAACAGACAAACAGAGAAACAGACAAACAGACAAACAGAGAAACAGACAAACAGACCCTCAGACAAACAGACAAACAGAGAAACAGACAAACAGAAAAACAGACAAACAGACAAACAGACAAACAGACAAACAGTCAAACAGACAAACAGAAAAACAGACAAACAGAGAAACAGACAAACAGACCCTCAGACAAACAGACAAACAGAGAAACAGACAAACAGAGAAACAGAGAAACAGAAAACAGACAAACAAACGCACGGACGCACAGACGCACAAACCCTCAGACAAACAGACAAACAGACAAGCAGACAAACAGACAAACAGACAAACAGTCAAACAGACAAACAGACAAACAGACAAACATAAAAACAGACAAACAGAGAAACAGAGAAACAGACAAACAGACAAACAGACAAACAGACAAACAGACAAACAGACAAACAGACAAACAGAGAAACAGACAAACAGAGAAACAGATAAACAGAAAAACAGACAAACAAACGCACGGACGCACAGACGCACAGACCCTCAGACAAACAGACAAACAGACAAGCAGACAAACAGACAAACAGACAAACAGTCAAACAGACAAACAGACAAACAGACAAACAGACAAACATAAAAACAGACAAACAGAGAAACAGAGAAACAGACAAACAGACAAACAGACAAACAGAGAAACAGACAAACAGAGAAACAGACAAACAGACAAACAGACAAACAGAGAAACAGATAAACAGAAAAACAGACAAACAAACGCACGGACGCACAGACGTACAGACCCTCAGACAAACAGACAAACAGACAAACAGACAAATCGAAAAACAGACAAACAGACAAACAAACCCACGTGAAGACCGAGCAGAATTGAAGAGAATGTACATTTTTAGTGGCTTAGCGCTGGGAGGAACGTTGGCAAACTGCGGCATGAACATTCTTATTTCTAACCCTATGCAAGCAGTAAAATATACAGATCTGTGAATTGTACATTTCTTGTGTTTTCAATTTGAATATATAAATATAATTCGGTCTTGAACTTGTCATTCTTTAAGATGGATCCTACCTGGCAACACCCTTTTTCAGCTATTGTAAGTGGGCCTTCTGGATGCGGTAAAACGCAGTTTACCCTACGGTTTATAGATCACTTACAGCACATGGTAAAGCCGACAGTTGACAAAGTATTGTGGTGTTATGGGATATACCAGGATATTTTCGACAAATATCCTCAAGTACTATTTCACGAAGGACTTCCAGACTTGAATATTTTCGACGGAAAAGACAGGACACTCCTCATTTTAGACGATTTGATGAGTGAAACGGATGAAAGGGTCACTAAAATTTTCACAAAGATCAGTCATCACAGAAATGTTTCGGTATTATATCTCACCCAAAATCTATTTTACCAAAGCAAACATACCAGAACTATCAGTCTCAACGCTCACTATTTGGTTCTGTTCAAAAACGTAAGAGATTCTACGCAGATTGCAAATTTAGCTCGACAGATGTTTCCCGGAAAGTCAAATTTTATGCTCGAAGCTTTCAGAGATGCAACGATGCCTCCATTTGGTTATCTCTTGGTAGACCTTAGACCCGATACCGATGAGAGGTGTAGAATAAGAACAAGCATATTCCCAGGCGAGACGCATTATGTGTATGTCAGAAAATAAATATATATACAGTCGCACAGAACATGATACACTCATTGCGTTAAAATGTCTCCCAAACTAAGGAAGTATCTTGCAAAGCTAAGTCTGCTTAAAAAAGCTTCGGTCAAAGTGAGGAAAAAGATTCTGAAGAACTGTAACAAGAATCTATTATGCTGTATATGCGAATGTTCTAAGAACGTTCTAAGAGGTCACGTGCCACTAACTACTCCGCAGAAGATCAAACTGAGTCGATTTAAGAAGAATTTGAGAAGCCTAGCGTCAAAGAAAACGCTCGTTAAGACTAAGAAGAGGCTCATTCAGACGGGAGGTTTCCTCGGTGCACTACTAACTCCCGTGCTTTCCTTTCTAGGCTCGCTTCTAAACCCCAACAGATAACATGGAACATGCAAAGAAAATGGTTTTAGTAGAACCTAGACAGATTGAGAAATGGAAGGAGACCATGTTGGACAAGACACTATCAAGATTGGATGGCGAAATCTATGACATACTACATAGAAATATTGCTGACGACGAAAAAGCTAAACTCTACTCAAACAGTTTAAGTCGTTATTTAAATATTGATAAACCTACAGTTATAACAAAGTTTAGTTTAAGCGATCTAGTTGCTAAAGACGATCAAACTCAGACCGTGACCGATTCGAAAACTAGTTCTCTAGAGACTGCCGTGTTAAGCACCGTTCCAGCGAAATGGAGGTCTCATGCATCACGACTTTTGACTCACATGAAAAACAATTCTGATATCGATTGGAGCGAAAAGGGAGAACTCGTTTTGAAGAATACAACGATACCTCAAACCCATGCCGTGGATTTGGTAAACGACCTGCTCAGAAAAAGAAGTTCAGTTCCAAATCCAACCGGTTGGAAGCATCTTGCAGACGCATTGAAGGAATGTAATATTCCACGCGAATTAATCGGTAACGAAGAGAGGTGGAAATATATTAATGAACCATCTGATGAAAGTCCACCAGTTACTCCAAAGCCCAGTCACAGAAGGTCTCGTGCAAAAGTTCGTTGGGAAGCGTACTGATGGAGTCGTATTTTGATCCAAAACATGCCGGTAGTTTTGGTGGTGTGAAAACGTTTCAAAGACATGTAAAAGGACAAATTAATCCTAAAGATGTTAGAACTTGGTTACAGAAACAAGATGCTTACACTCTGCATAAACCTGTTAGATTAACATTTAGACGTAGAAAAACATTCACCGTTGGTATTGACGATGTGTGGCAGGCCGACCTGGCTGACCTTTCTGCATTGTCCAAGTATAATGATAAGAATAAATATCTTTTAACATGCATAGATGTTTTTTCCAAATATGCTTGGGTTGTTCCGCTTAAATCAAAGACTGGAACTGCCCTGACTGAAGCCTTTTCAACGCTATTGGCCGATAGACATCCCGCACATTTACAAACCGATAAAGGTACAGAATTTCTTAACAAAACCTTTCAAGCGTTGTTGCATAGGAACGCTATAGCCTTCTATACCACTGAAAACACCGATACAAAGGCGGCAGTCGTTGAAAGGTATAATCGCACGCTTAAAACAAAGATGTGGAAGTATTTCACATACAAAAACACACATCGTTATACAGATGTTTTACAAGATTTGGTACACTCGTATAATAACACATATCATAGAAGTATAGCTATGACACCCAGTCAAGTGACCAAAGAAGCCGAACCCGATATTAGAAAACGCTTGTATGGTGAAAAGAAGAGAGTTGCAACGTGGAAATATAGTGTTGGTGACAAAGTGAGAATAAGCAAAGCTCGAGTTGCCTTCAAAAAGGGATACCTACCTTCGTGGACAGACGAAATTTTCACAATTGATGCACGAATACCCTCAGATCCAATCACATATGAATTGACAGATTTAAACGGAGAGAAATTGAAAGGTAGATTCTACGAAGAGGAATTGCAGCAGATTTTGAAAGAAGACGATGTTTACAAAATAGAAACAATATTAAAAAGTCGTAAGCGCGGAGGGAAAACCGAATATTTTGTTAAATGGCTGGGATATGACAATAATTTTAATTCTTGGACAACCGATATATTCAAGTTGTAGTTGTTTGATTGTTCATTCAAAGAAAGTACTTTGGAGACCTTACACCGTTTGTTCTATCATGGCGCACTTTTACATGACATTACCGAGTAATAGTTCTATGCACTACTATCCTAACAACACGCTTACACATTATACCACGCGGCTAGAAAATGATATCTCGCTGTCCGGCGATTGGGAAGTTGGTTTGGTCGAAATACAATATCAACACACCTGGTTCAATTTAAATAAGCTTGATGGGCGAGTCATATACACACAGACTATAGAAAGAAATGGGGTCATATCTCATCCGCATGGTATGTTTGAATTGCCTCCGAGATATTACGACTCGCCGTCAGAGCTTGTAGAAACGTTAAACGAACATATAGAAGAGACGACTTTTAAACACGACAACATGAATTCTACACAGTTTAAGTATAACGATATCACGAACCGTGTCAGTGCGGTCATTTTTAAAGATGTAGTCATATACTTCTCACCTCATATGCGCGCAATGCTTGGTATATCCGAAAGACAGAGTCCGTTGACGAACCCGAATACTACTCCATTACTCTGGGAAGCCGATCATAGATGCGATCTAAATAGAGGGTTTTCTTCCATGTATGTATATTGTAACGTCTTGGAGCACATCCCCGTGGGTGATACAAAAGCTCCGTTACTTCGTATCGTTCATGTGTCGGGTAAAAACGGTGACAGCATAAATACGATATATGAAAAACCCCTCTACGTCCCACTGCAACGGAAAAACTTTGACTCTATAGAAATAGATATAAGGACGGATACTGGCAAACCCATACCATTCGAATACGGGAAGGTGATGGTTACACTTCATTTTAGACTTTGTAAAATTCCATATCTTTTACAATGAAAAGACAATTTTGTTGCGATGCGAGTCGACTCGCGTACGAAGATTATTATTTGCAGCAGAGTGGTAATGGTATGCCAATATTCCAAGGCGCACGCATGCAGCGTGGTCATGGAATAGGAAGTTTTCTGAGCGGACTTTTCAGAAGCGCTTGGCCATTGATTCAAACTGGCGCTAAATCATTTGGAAAACACTTTTTGAGAACCGGTTTGCAGATTGCCAATGACGTTGTGGAGGGTCAACAATTTAAAGACTCTAGCAGAAGACGTATTCCAGAAGGTATAAAAGCTTTTACCTCGTCCAACGACTTCAATACCCAAAGTGGCAGTGGAAGGAAGCGGCTGAAAAGGACGCTAAAGAGGCCTATTAAAAGAGTGAAACACGACATATTCGACAAAGATTAAGCATGGCATTTGTTCATCCACAATCTTGTGAGTGCACAAAGAGCGAATTGGATCTGTTTATCGTACCTCCAACGCAGACCAGTATAGAGAGTGGTGCCTATGTCGAATATAATCCGATTGCCACAATTTCACAGGGCACACCTATAGAATTTAGTATTACTGGAGCCGGACAAGACTATCTCGACTTGTCAAACACTCAGTTATACGTTAGAGCGCAAATTATAAAGGCAAACAACGAACCTGTAACCGATGATAATGTTGGACCGATCAACTTATTTCTGCACAGTCTTTTTTCGGAAGTTGACATCAGCTTAAACGATACCCTTGTGTCACCTTCAAATAACACTTATGCTTATCGCAGCTACTTGGAAACCCTTCTGAGCTACGGTGATGCAGCCAAAACTTCACAGCTTACATCAGCCTTGTATTACAAGGACATTGCAACTCATTTCGAAGATGCTAACCCGCACGACGTCAATGCTGAAAACCTTGGTTTAAAGAAACGCAGTACATTTACAGACGAAGGTCGTGTTGTCGACATGCTAGGATCTATTCATAGCGATCTATTTTTTCAGGATCGATTTATTCCTAACGATATTAATATAAGAGTGCGACTTGTTAGAAATAAAGATGCATTCTGTCTCATGTCGTCCGTTCAAGGAGCTGCATATAAAGTTCGAATTCTAGAATGTAAGTTATATGTGAGAAAAGTAAAGCTCAGCCCCTCGGTGTTTCTTGCACATGCGAAAGCGCTTGAACAGGGAAATGTAAAATTTCCCGTTAGAAGAGCAGTTTGCAAGACGTTTGCCATACCGAGAGGTAATCTGGATGCATCTCAAGAAAGTCTTTTCTCTGGGCAGTTACCTACTAGAATCGTCATAGGTTGTGTGGACAACGATGCATTTAACGGCAGCTATACAAAGAATCCGTTCAACTTTAAGCATATGCACCTGTCTCAGTTAAAGGTATATTTGGACGGTCAACAGCAGTCTGTGAAACCTTTGGAACTAAATTTTGCCAACAACCAGTTTATCAATGCATACGCCTCATTATTTATGGGAACCGGAAAGTGGATGAGAGACGAAGGAAATCTAATATCTCGAGAGGACTTTCCTGGAGGATATGCACTTTATGCATTCGACTTGACTGCCGATTTAGCCGAGGGTGATCACTTTAATCTGATTAAGCAAGGTAATATTCGTCTGGATATGAAATTTGCCCAAGCTCTAGCCAACACAATAAACGTTATAGCGTTCGCAGAATTTGAGAATATTTTGGAAATTGATCGCTCAAGAAACGTTAGAGCGCATTTTCGACTATAAGAACTGAAAATGAATGGACTTAGAATTGAGTCGATACTACGGAAAGATGCAAAGTGTGGACCTATGTTTTTGGGTGTGTTTGCGTGTGATCGTCTACCTACAACGTTAAACCAAAGTGGACCTCTGCTGATGGTCTGTAACACAGATCCGCACGACAAACCTGGAGAGCATTGGATCGTCTTATACGTTGAAAATTCCTCCTATGGCGAATACTTTGACTCTTTTGGAAGACCTCCCGATACTCTGTTTAGAACTTTTTTGAATCGCCATTGTGTAAACTGGATATTTAACGAGAGACATTTACAAAGTACTGTTAGTCGTTTTTGTGGTCACTATTGTGTATTTTACTGCTTACATAGGGCTAGAAAAAAGAACGTTCATGCTATTGCCAATCTGTTAACTTCTGACACCGGACTAAATGATTATCTGATTCATAACTATGTTTGTAAAACTTACAAATAAAGAAGTCGTGTTTCGGTTTAATAAACGTTATTAAAACATGTTCTGCTTGTCTTTTTCTTATTTGAAGTGTCGAGTGGAGGTTATAAATTTTTTCTGCCCTGGTGGGGTTTGAACCGCCAACCTCTGGGTTGATAGTCCAACGCGCTAACCACTACACTATGTGGCATGTTAAAATAACTAAAATATTTAAAATTGCTGCAAGAAAATAAGTTTATTCAACAGTTCAAATTATTCAATAACCTAATTAAATCGTGTAAGAGCACAAATTAGGTTTCAAATATATTAAAATATATTAAACTATAATAAATATAAAAGAATTAATTTCGCCAGAACATATACTCTATCGGGAGAGAATGCACCAGAACCGCACCTCTTCCGGGAGAGAATGCACCAGAACCGTACCTCTTCCGGGACAGCCTGCACCAGAACCGCACCTCTTCCGGGAGAGAATGCACCAGAACCGCACCTCTTCCGGGACAGCCTGCACCAGAACCGCACCTCTTCCGGGACAGCCTGCACCAGAACCGCACCTCTTCCGGGACAGCCTGCACCAGAACCGCACCTCTTCCGGGACAGCCTGCACCAGAACCGCACCTCTTCCGGGGCAGCCTGCACCAGAACCGTACCTCTTCCGGGAGAGAATGCACCAGAACCGTACCTCTCCGGGGAGAGAATGCACCAGATCCATCCTATTGTTAACTACTAGCCACCCACGTTTTTGTATAGTTTACAATCGCAAGTATTAAAGCAAAATTTGTCTGCGTTGATTTAAAGTCGGCGCTAAAAGCGATGGCATTGGTGAGTACTTAAAAATAGTTGTGCGCAATTTTCTCCCTAAACCGAGTTACTATTTCAGTGCTATCTGCAGTAGTGTAATGTAGTTTAGGCAACGGACGAAATGAGTTAAAGAGAAGGTAGAGCAATGGTTCCTTTGAATGCATGTCTTGATCCTCAATCGTTTCCAAATATGTTGAGGCTCAAGGATCTCTCAGCAAACACGACATCGACAATCGAACACACGAAGGAAGACAGTTTTAAGCTGCATAGATGATGAAATACGCGAGAAAATTGCACATATGCGTTACATTGATATATGCATTACGAGAGAAAAAACAACTGGCAGAACCAATAAGATCTCACCTATAGGGAACAAATATTGAATTTTGTGACGTGGAGGGCTTTACCAAGTCACAAAGTTCATCAGGTCCGTGTAAATAAAATGCTGGCCAGAGAAGAGATAGAGACAGAGACGAGGCAGATAGAGAGACAGACGTAGAGAGAGCGAAGGTCAGAAACGGAAACAGAGAAAGGCATGGAGTCAAAGAGTGTGTGAGACAGATAATCAGAAATGGATTCAGCGACAGACATAAGAAATGACGTTGAGTCCAAGACGTACAAACACAGAGACCGGCAAAAGCATGTAAGACAATGAAAAGATCGAAGCATTGGGAGAGAGAGAGACAATGATTCGGACACAAGAACAAAGACAGGAGAACAAACGTGGAAAGAGGCACCGAGTTATAAAGGTAGAGACAGAGGCAAAAGGACAGACATAGAAGACAGCGAAGAGGTGAACTCAGGGTCACTCAATAATCATGAAGGGAAGTTTTCCTAACGCCGGTTGTGGACAGCATAACAAGTGACCAACGGTGCATTTGAAGGAAGTCTTTTGTCACGTAGCATCGAATGCCCGATGTCAGCCATTATGACTATTACCACATTCAGTCACAATAACATTGGTCTTATAACGACGGCCATCAGACGTCTTCTGATCATTGCTAGTGGCTGCTTCTGGTCTTAGCTGTGTATTAAGAAGGACACTGGTGATGGCCTCACTGGTGCTGTAAAGAAATTTGAGTTAAGTTGCATTCAATGTAGCAAAGGAGTCGGGTTGAGAGAGAGAGAGAGAGAGAGAGAGAGAGAGAGAGAGAGAGAGAGAGAGAGAGAGAGAGAGAGAGAGAGAGAGAGAGAGAGAGAGAGAGAGAGAGAGAGAGAGAGAGAGAGAGAGAGAGAGAGAGAGAGAGACAGACAGACAGACAGACAGACAGACAGACAGACAGACAGACAGACAGACAGACAGACAGACAGACAGAGACAGAGACAGAGACAGAGACAGAGACAGACAGACAGACAGACAGACAGAGAGACAGACAGACAGACAGACAGACAGAGAGAGAGAGAGAGAGCTGGAGAAAACACTATTTCAAAATCTGTATTCTTCGAGGGAGATGTAAACACACATTCGGTCGTCATCTTCATCGATTCGTTTTCCTCATCTAACCACTGAATAATCGTTTACATGTAAACGGTGTGTCACGAAATGTTCGACGCCACCGCTGCAGTTGATCAATGGTCGTCGATATGTTTCCGCTTCCAAGTGATCCGGATCATTATGACGTCTCTCTCATGTCCAACACGTCCATGTCTCTGTCTCTGTCCGTCTCTTTGCTTGCCTGCCTCACATTCGAAATTACTACTAAGCCACTAAGTACACGACGTCTGCTGAAGTATATATGATAATGTCGCTGTCGTTTTTCTTGAGCTTGTGTGCACTTGGCCTATATACATTAAGACGATGTACCGATACCTGTTCTTTTCGAAGACCGACTCGCACATCATCATTATTAAGAGACAGGCATATGAGTAAGTGAAAGTCAAACGAGACGATACAATCAATGATGTAAGTAGGCCTACTGATAAAATACCACCCAAAGTGGTTACGATAGGTTGATAGACTTAACAGGAACGCCGGAACAGTAGCCCAGAGAGTGGTTGCCTCGATTTTGTAATCCAGTCCAGAGCAAAGCGGGCGTGCGACTCCAGAGACGTGTGGAGGGAAGCGGTCAAGTGTGCAGTGGACACAAATGCACTTTCAGCGCAAGGACAGAAATGTGATGTCGTCTCTGAGTCAGGTGGACCTGGTCTACATGTCTGTCTTTGAGTCTATACTTTAATCACAGCTCGTTAAATTCTCTTTCTTGTTCTCGTTGTTTGTGTCATTAGTTCTTAGTTTCTGTCGTATCAGGTACAGAGTAAACAGATCAATGAGTAACTGAGCAAAATTTGTGGGGCTGAGTGGGCAGGTGAGTGTTGGTCGATCAGTTGGTCTGTGAGTCAGTGACAGAGTCAGACGCTATCTGAGTCAGCCACAAAGTGCTACTTTGGTTGATCGATCGAACGATAAATAGCACATATTATATTCAGAGCATATCTCTCTCTCCGTTCAAATCGATCTGTATTGGCTGCTAACTTGATATACGAGTCATCGGGGAACGTACAATAATTCTTCAACATATCTTCTGCCGAAACCGTTCTTAGCACCCGAAGACCCACTTAGCCAATCGCAGAATCTCTCTGCCTCCGTCTCTATGTCTCCTTGTATCATCTTCTATATTTATCTAGACACTGCTGGGTGTCTTGGATTCTGGACAAAGACGAGTTTCGTCCCTTCAGCGTATCTCCGACTTCAAAAGACTTCATAAGACAACGATGGTTTTGGCTACATATTCAACGCCGTTGAAAAGGACACTTAGACCCGACTGGCAATTTCCGGATCTAGGCCTACTCTGAACCATCATAAAATGAGTTGCTTGTTAATCGATATTATCGAATACAACTAAGTGCGTGGTATAGGCCTATGCAGTCTTTACATTTGCTGCTAAGGTAGAGCACGATGGTCCTCAGGTCATAATGAGTAGCAAACATCAGCTCTTCAGAGCCACAATTAAGCGCATAATATATGCAGGACATACAAACCGGATATGCAGATAAACCGCTGCTTTCAATAATGAAGATACATGCCATGAATGCTTAAACTTTCCCGCATCCCAAACGCCAAACTGCTGCAGCATCAGGCAGCTATTTATATCGAAGGTGGCTCGCGTGTTGTAGTAGGTTGATTATTTATATGTCTGCTTCTACACGTTCGTTAACAACTTAACATCAGAAACTCAGTGCGGATGGAAGACATGCACTGTGGTTGATTTCGTTGTACTTGAATGAGACAAGAAATGTTTATTTGTTTAAATATATTCTTAGAGCGTTTTATTTTTCGGGAATGTTTTTCGTTTATTGCTTTAAAATATTTTTATGAATTTATTTATTGTTTAGATTCTGTTCTGAATAAAATTTGCATTACAAATTACAATAATAATGATTTGTAAAGTTGTTCAACTGTATTATGCATCCGTACTTAATGTCCATCTGAGTTCTGAGTCTCTTCCACTTGTCTCACTCGTCCAATCTAAGAAGTGTCTATTGTCAGGTACGTAGCTTTGCATTAATCCGTTGGTCATCCATACCGCCTTACAGGTGAAACAAATGACCAGTAATTTACTACAGACAACTCTTGTTGAGCTGATTGTCAGCTTTAAATTACACCTTAATAAGATGGTCACTCACTGGGTCAATCTGACTAATGGACAAGGGTTCATAATGACCGCTTTTTGGTCACCAAGAGTTGAAGTTGCCTCGCTATACCGACAGCCAATCAACCATTACTATGAGTAGTAGAGACAGTGATGGACCGTTTTTCGTTTAGATCTGAAGAAATTGAATGTTCAATTCCTAATAAGTTACAGAAAACGAAAATCTCTGCCAATCAACGTCTGTAACGGGCGCTGTACAGAAGCAAAACATTCGCTGAAGCTCCTATTGGTTATAGATATGATATATCTCTGTCAGACGATTGCTGTTAATAGGCCTTGCATCGGTAACCCTATAACTGCTACCGCCATCTGCTGTGCCTTCGCATGATTACTAACTGCTATAAATCGAAACAGCTTCACCTGTTCTCCTTTCAGCTGTTGTATACACTCAGCTCTGCTTCTCCAGAAACACAACACACGTCAAACAGCCTTAGGACCATCACATATATAATTATCAGTGTAATCACATATTTATATAGCGCCTCATCTGAAGGGAATCGTCAGAGATGCTCGATATGTCAAATGCAAAGATATCAGTAATAATAACAGGGTCAGAATCATTCAAAGCAAACATCTGTTTCTAGCAACAATAATTACTAAACGTATTGCTAACTAATATTATTATTCGCGACAGATTGTTGCTGGTATGAGACGATGGTTGGCATTCATATCAGAATTGGAGAAATCCTAAATCATCATATGGATTCAAACCCTTGTAAGTCGCAGCTTTGACACTTGACCACTAGACTATAGGGCCTATACCGAAGAAAATGGTTGACGTATTGCAGAGCGGAAGTGTTAGACGAAAGTTTATCTTGTTTTACCTTACATTACCTTAATACAGAAGACCATTCCTTTGTTGGTGGGGGGATGCTGACGATTGCTTACCTTCTGATTGAGCTGGACTCTCTGTTCTTGTTCTTGACGATGATTCTTTTAATCCCATGAAAGTCGAGTTCCCTCGCAACGTTTCTCAGTTCCGCATCTCGTCCACAGCAGCACCCACATCCGCAGCATCCGCAACAGTTCTCTCCTCCGCATCCGGATGCAGACGACGTCGATTCGTCCAGGTCCTCGTCATCTGCTGCAGTACCTGACGGATGCGGTGCCAGATGGTCCTTCGACGGTAGATGCTGGTCGACCGACGTCTGCATCATCATCGTCCTCCGACTCCTCTGCCTTGCACCACCACCACCAGCAGCAGCAGCTGCTGCAGTCTGACGACCTGGATTCGAACCGAGCACCGACCGACTACAGTGGTTGTCTCCTGTTGGCCCTGTAAGCATAGAGCAGAGCAACGCTATAAGACGTCTTCTCTAATCGCCTGCTAAGCTCAACGATCCAAACACTCGGCTCATGTTCAACGGAGGCATCCCACCGACGAATACTATTATCGCCGCAAGGTGTCGCTAGCGTTTAGCCGACGGCGGCAGCAGCGGTGGCGACTGCAGCACTAACTAGTGTCAGCCATAGATGAATTTTTCATTAGGATCAGTTTCACATGCACACTGCTTAGTTGCACAAACGTGCACTCACTCAGTCTCCCTCTCTCTGTACCTATCTGTCCGTTCGCCTGACAGCCTGTGCTTCTGTCTGTCTGTCTGTCCGTCCGTCCGTCCATCTGCCTCGTCTGCCTGTCTGTCATTCCGTCCGTCTGTCTGCCTGCCTGTCTGTCTTTCTGTCTGCCTGTTGTCTGTCTGTCTGTTTGTCTGCCTGTTTTCTAGCCTCGCAGACCAACACTTAAAATGTAAAGGCGTAACATTTGGATGCCGTTCTTGAGAAAACAAGAAGGTCCTAAACGGAAAAACACATTTGTCGCTAAAGCTCAGGAAAGACGAAACGAGAATAAATAAACGTCGTAGATCTGGCAAAGCACAGCAGAACTTAGGTTGTCCTGTTCCTGAATTGGGGTCAGCTTAGGTCATCTGATCACGTGGTTCCGTTTCTTGATGTCTGTCAGGCTGGATCTTTTGCCCTGAGGACTTCTGCATCAATTCGATTCCCTACGAAGTCTTTTCTTATCACAACTGTTCATGAAATACACTGAAGCCTAACTAATTGAAATTGTAATCGTAACCGAACATTTATATAGCGCCGCTCAAGAGTAAAACAAATCAGAAGTGCTCTCTGTGCCAACCTATATGATGCTAAATGTCATTAAGACCTAGACTATTGCATTAGTTAGTAAAAAAACAATCCACAGTAAAGTAGAAGAGTCACCGGTGACATGCCCACGAACATAGTGACAGATGACAATCATGCACACACGTGACAGATGACAATCATGCACACACACGTGACAGATGACAATCATGCACACACACACGTGACAGATGACAATAATGCACACACACGTGACAGATGACAATAATGCACACACACGTGACAGATGACAATCATGCACACACACACATGCGACAGATGACAATAATGCACACACACGTGACAGATGACAATCATGAATGCTCAGGGTCTCCAACATAGGGCACCAACAGTACATCTTATCTTTGTGTTTTCTATAGTACGTGCAGCAGTACCGAACGTTTTATAGATTTTGGACATTTTTTTCAAAATCCTGTGGATCATTCCTATTTCTGGCAAATATAGGGCCTATATATTAATAAAAACATTTAGTGTTTGGTTACTTTTTGCAGTTTAGCTTGTTTTTGGTTTGTCGGATGTCTGAATGACATGGGCGATAATTGCACCGCCTGAAACGACTATAGGCCTAAGCTGTTAAGCAAGAACATAATGCTATTGGCAGAAGGCGAAGATCTATTATAATTGAAAAAGTTCGATGATGTTACGCTTGACCAGTTCCTTAGAGGGGTGGTGCAAGATCGATTGCTATATAAGCGGGGTTTGTAAGGAGCGTCGAGCTTGTGTAGTTCAGTTTTCTGCCAGGTCTCCTTTTGTACGTAGATTTTTCTAGGAGAACCGCATGAGGTCAACTCCTGCTTGTTCTAGCTCGTTGCTGTTTTTAGGCGTATGTTAAGTATCCTCTTCGTCTCTTGAAGAAGAGTTTGTCGTTTTCGCTCCGACTTTTGTGTGCAACTCTTCGACTGTGGAAGACGTTGCCTTTCTTAGTCTACGTTCGTGTCGCTTGTGGTGAACGGTATGTTAGGCCCCTAAACGTTTCTACAGGTAGACTTGTGTACATAGTTATTTTTTGTAAATAATTTCGTTTTATCATATCCCTAGACCGAGCTTATTACTTAAATTATAAGGGGACCATCTAACAATAGCATTATCAAACGGTGGATTAGTTTCACATTCCCATTCCTTATTGTTGGTAGCAGGAGACATCGGCCGCCGACGTTCATCTGACTGCGCAAGAATCATCAGCCGAAAGCTCCTCTACTTATCACCCCAAAGACTTTCCGTACTGACTCAAGCGAAGTTCCATCAAATGTACGACAATTCAGTACCCTCCCGTCAGCCGGAGGACGGCTCTATTCAATTTTTATCAGCGTCTAATAAATTTGTCCCTGCTTCTGTGAGTCTGCTGCAGACCTTTATAACTAGGTCCAGGGCCGGATTAAGGCTTCCGGGGCCCTATGCGAGGAGCCGGGTTAAGACATCCAAGGGCCCTAACCCCAAAGCAAAGCCAATGGGTACGGGTAGCAACAAAGAACGTGGCCCCCTCCGAACATACGTCCGGGGCCCCTTACAATGCGCATACGTCCGAGGCCCCTTGCAATGCGGAAACTGGAAATGCGGTAATATAAAATATACAGGGTTCATATTATGTATACATAGGCCTACGCCCTACAGCAGTGGTTCCCAACCTTTTCTATACCTCGCACCCCTTGGAAATATTTGATTAGCGCTCGCACCCCCTACAAAAGTCATATCACATTTGAAAACGACTAAGTCACATCCGGCTAATCCGACAGAGGTACCTCCCTGGTGATTGCCCAAAGATCGAAGACATGTGCCGTCTGGCCGATACCCGTCTGTTTTCGGCGGTTCTCGAAGAACCGGGACATGTCCTTCATGGGTTGCTCCCCCCCCCCCAGTTAAGCCAGCGATTTACAGCCTGCGCCCCAGACGCCATGACCGGGTGCTGCCAAAAAGCAGACAATCAAATGAAGGAAACATTTATAGTCAGAATGTTATTTACATATTAATTTATCATGATGTAGGCCCTATGTATGCTGATGCATGTTCACCAGAGGACATGTTTAGCAACTGGTTATATTACAGAATATACTTACTTACTTACTTACATTTCTATTTCTTGAACCACGGACTGAACCACATACACTCACACAGTACTGTGGGTGAACAAACTGAACTAAAAATGAGCTTTTAACTCAGTGCATAAAATGAACACATAAATACATAACGCTACAAAGAATGCGCTGGGGTTTTGCAAGTCATCATTTCCTGTTGTGCAAGTGAAACCAAAGCGCACATACTTATAATTCCATTTCCTTCTTTTTGACATGATGAAAAATGAGGGGTTAATCTGCGAACCAACAAGAGAAAATATGAACCAAAGCTCGAGGGTACGTACCATACGTATTATATTTTTTGAAAGGTACGTACGTTTTTTAACGTACCCTATTTTAGGGTACGTAAACAATACAAAAATACGTTAACCACGTCATTGCTCATTTAGCCTCATTATAAGAATGTTCAATTTAATTTAAGCAAACAATAACAACCCAGTTTACAGCGTAGTAAATTGCTGCAATGCTATATTGTAGGTCTATGTTTATCCAGCATACGTTGCAAACGGTTGCACTTAATGCACTAATGTCAGTCAGTCGGCTCAGTTCTGCTGCAGCACTTCAAAGTCCAACTCCAAGCAAAAGGTTGAACAGTTGAACAACTGCTACTTGACGAATTAAATTTACTGCTACGCTACCGGAAGTACCGGTTTCAATGACGCATACTGTTGACGTCAGATTATACGTAGGCTATGGGTCGCCGAGTAAACCAAAAATAAAATGTTCGTGTATGATACGTACCATACGCGTATTGTATTTTTTGAAAGGTACGTACGTATTTTAACGTATTCTATTTTAGGGTACGCGTACCCTCGAGCTTTGATATGAACTAATTTACCTGTTCATAAAGCCCGTTTTGACAAATTTTGCCTGCTTATTGCTTCTTTCAAAATATAATGTAAATATGACATTGCACTCAAAGCAAAAAGAATGACCTGCAAACGCCGGTACACTGCAAGACACCGGTTGCACTACGATACAAATACTGCTCAGTAAGTATACACACATGCACACACAATTATTACATTTATTAATATCAAGTTCGTTATAATAAAATAAATGTGACCTAACCTTCAATGCAAACAATTTTTGCAACGAGTTAATTTCGTGACATTTGTATAAACATGACGGATTTTCTATCAGCCGATAAAAAAGTTTACCTACTCTTTCTCGCACCCCCTGAAATGCCATCTCGCACCCCTAGGGGTGCGGGCACCCCTGGTTGGGAACCACTGCCCTACAGTGTACAATGTATTCCATTTCCGTATTTACGCAAAGCGCTTCTTTCGAGCCTTGTTCTCCGCAAACTAGTTAATCAATGTGTCATAATCGTTATTTTTTGCCACTTTTAGGGGCCCCTCCCAGGAAGGGGCCCCCTCCGGTCGGAGGGTACGGAGGGCGGTCGCAACGCCTCTGCGGGTATCTCAACACAAAGTTCTAAACGTACATGATAAGCTATGTTTTTTATAATGAAATACAGGCTACATAATAATTCATGCATTGCACGCGTACCGTTAACTAATTATTTTATCATTTTATAAGCACTTTATAATAATTATTTTAAAATTATTTTTTTCCTTCAATCTGGAAATAGTTTCTCTCTAAATCATTTTATTAATTTAGTTTGTACAACTTGCACTTTACAGAACTCAATATGTTACTAGTACAGTAGTACTAACTGTACTAGGATTATTTAAAATTATACAAAATTAGGAATTTGCTCCGGATTTTGGGTCCTCCAAAATGTTGTGGAACTGGTGGGGCCCTAAGCCATGGCTTAGTTGGCTTATGCGTTAATCCGACACTGACTATACCTATCGGCGGCCAAACGGCGGTCAGTGGTGTAGGTAAGAGATGGGTCAGACTAATTTACTCAACGCAATTGCTTTCCACACCTGCCATTAGAAACAAGCGGGTTTTGAAATTACGAAATTTAATGCCAAATGCCGCCTACAAACTAAACTCGATCGTGTTATGGCTATCCGATGCCTTCGTGCCGTTAATCTATGTAAATGTACTTCCATGTTGGACTCCCACGTAACTGTGCATATCATTATCACCTGTGGCACGCTCTTGCCTTGAGCGTTGCCGTTTTCATCACATGCATTCAGCCGTCAATTATGGGTTCGCCTCCAGCTCGTGCTCAGCCCAATACTGAGTGGGCGCAGGTCCGCAACCACCCTTCTTGTCAATTTGCTGCGAGTGGTCCAACAGGCCTCTTCCAGCCACCACGAGGGACGGTAGTCATTGCTTACAAGGCCCTGGCATGGTCCTGGTCACCCTTGCAGCGCGCGATGTCTCATTACAGCAGGAATCTCCTATAGTCTGAATCATCACTGACACTAGAATTTGCATCGTGCGGTGGTAAATATCTGCGCTGGTGACGTTCGCTGTATAGGAAATGTGCAGTATTTTCCCGAGGCACCACGCTAGAAAGCATCGTGCTTTGTCGCTAGATTCCTGACAAACATCCAGCTATCGGTCCCATACAGGAGGACGGGCAGTACATTTACATAATTATACCTAAACTACGCGGAGTCTCATATCTAACCTGTAGGCCTATATCCCATTATATTAACGTGTGCTTCCATGCTGGACTCCCACGGAGCATCTATATTGCAGTGTATTAATGTCATGGGCGTAGACTGTGGGCGGGGGGTAGCACGTGCCCCAAGCATTGAAATACTACCAGAAATAATTAAAAGTTTGAAAACAAGTGTTTATTTATTTATATCTTCAATATCTTCAATATGAAACAAATTCACATGTAAACGAAACGCACCCATTTCATACTTATTAAGTTACACCGGAGGCGCACATGATGTCATCAGTGTTCGCGTTCTGTAGTCAATTTTTTTCTCGACGTAATCGTAATCGTAATCTCCAAACTTCAAAAGCGTCACTCGAAGGCCAAGCGCAGGGCACCAGCCTATTCACGAGCGCTGTGTCAAATCAGAGGGGGTTCCAGACAGTAGTTGGATGGTGAAGAGCTTGGAATGAATAATGGAGCTAGCAATGGTGGAGGCAGTTTTAAGGTCGAGCATGGGCCGGATGCGGCGAAGGTCACGAATGTGCGTGAAGCAGGAGCGCGAGAGGTTGCAGACGTGGTTAGAGAAGGAGAGGTGTGGATCAAAAGTAATACCGATACCAAGATTGTGGACGTGAAGTGAGAGGTGTAGGTAAGAGACGACGATTTAGTCGATAGCTGTATGGAAGGGTCGGGGATATTCTTGATTTGATCAGGAAGGCCTAGGATGGTGAATTCTGCTTTGGAAGGATTAAGGCAGAGGAGATTTGATGATATCCACTGTGAGATTAGGTTAACTATACGTTGAGTAATTGTGTACGTGATGGAGGCTGAAAAAGAGCTTGAGGAGAAGGATATGTAGAGTTGGCTGTCGTCTGTGTAGAGATGGTGGTCAACAGAGGAGGGAGGATTTTATGAGATGGTTTAAAGGTGTGGTATACAGGTCCATGCAGGATGAAGAGGAGAGGACCATGGACACCAGGACACCACAGGAGAGAGGGAGGGGTTGCGACTGGAGGCTATAATAGAGAAGGATCTGGAAGACAAGTAGGACTGGAACCAGAGTAGAGCAGTGCCAGAGACGCCAAACCAAGTTCAACAAAACTTACAAAACATTTATGTCATATATAATGATATATTTCAATTAAATAAGTTGCTTTTAGTAGAAGTTACTAGTCAATCATGTCAATCGATTTGTTTCCTGTCCAGATGGTTAACTGACGAGAAGCTGCTTTTATCGAGGATCGGATGAATTGAAGTGATGACAGTCAAGTCTAGCACTGAGCCTCCATGCCCCCAATATTTTGGACAAGTTTACACCATTGCTTTTTCATGCTGGACTCCCACGGAGCCTGTGCATCGAATTGTATTAATGTGTTATTTTAATGTTGAACAACCTCAGGCGTATGACACAGTGTGCGAATGTGTTTCCATACTGGACTTTCACGGAGCCTGTGCATCGCAGTGTGTTGATGTGTTTTCCCATGGTGGACTCCCTCAGACCCTGTATATCCCAGTGTGCTAATGTGAGTGTCCACACTGGACTTCCACTAAGCCTGTGTTTTCCAGTGTGTTAATATGTAGTTTCATGCTTCCCTCATGGAGCTTGTACAAACCAGTGTGTTGATGTACGTTTCCAGGCTGGACTCCCACGGAGCCTGTATATTTCAGTGTGTTGATGTGTGTTTCCATGTTAGACTCCCATAGATCCTGTAGAGTGTATATCTCAGTGAATTAACGTGTTCTCATGTTGAACTTCCACTTCAGTTAACATGACATAACTTAATCTAATGTCGTCTAATCTGTTGACTAGATAATCTACTTTAATCATCGGATAACGTAGATTAGATAATAAAGTACAATTTTCCGTCCTATGTAATCAAACAAGTGTTAACGTCTGAAATCCTTCGATTGAGATCAAATTGTGGAGCATTCGGTCGGTTGTTGATGAGAATCTGTTGCGATGAGTTTCTTTCGATTCATCGTTAAGTCTGTTGCACATCGTCTGTAGTCTCGAACACTTAATTGTTGGTATTCCCTTGTCACAAACTCATGAAGATTACTGAGCGGTCCTTCCAGTCTTTCTTTACAAATATATTTAACTTTTCAAATTGTCGATAGAAATACGACGGTTTCTTGTTTTCAGACGTTTTCATCGAAATGAACTTTCGACGCCGCAGAGTTACCTTGGCGACGAATTTTATTACTACTGTTTCTTGACTATCACAACAGGTTTTGACGTCACAATTTCGTTAGTGTAATTTTCAAGGTTCCAAGTTAAACGGCCTTCCCCCTAGCTAATATATATGATTAAAACTTCTGTTGCGCCTGTCTAGTAGTAAATTGCGTGCCAAACACTGAAACGTGTGAGTTGGAACATTGAGACAGATGGATATTTATGATGGATTAGTCTGTTTGTGTCGCCTCAGTAACCTATGTTAATGTGCTTGAATCCCACGGACCAATCAAACATTTTGGTTAAATAATCAGAAGTCGAAATCGGAATTATATAAAGGATGTGTACTTTATCATCTGGTTATGATTATAGTCAGAAAACAACAAGATAATTAATAGAGTAATGATAATATCATAATTAAGAATTATGCTGCTGCTGCTGCTGATGATGATGATATTAATAATATTAAAATATTATTATTTTCAACGAGGTAGCGCCGTATGCTTCCTCGGGACTTCAACATTATGTAATTTGTTATTTATAATTAGTAGTCGAGAATTTATGTGTAGCGCCACTCAAAATCAGAGGCGCTCCCGACCCGGATCTGTGTCTTAACTGATAAAGAGAAATGTTTCCAGGCGCTTGGCAGAACTGGAACAGGAGAGGAGAGAGAGAGAGAGAGAGAAGAGAGAGAGAGAGAGAGAGAGAGAGAGAGAGAGAGAGAGAGAGAGAGAGAGAGAGAGAGAGAGAGAGAGAGAGAGAGAGAGAGAGAGAGAGGAGAGAGAGAGAGAGAGAGGAGAGAGAGAGAGAGAGAGAGAGAGAGAGAGAGAGAGAGAGAGAGAGAGAGAGAGAGAGAGATAGAGGGGGGGTCAAGCCTAAGGGCCTGAGGCAGGCAGAGTCTCCTCGAGATGGCTCTCCATGCAACAGTAGCAAAAATTTGGCCTACTGTATAAGCTTTTAAACGGTAGGCCTATTTAGAATTGACAGCTTCACATACACATAATGATAAAAAAAAACAATAATAAAGA
>OY744607.1:31038320-31088325 GCA_963556255.1 Allolobophora icterica | reverse complement strand
TAATGATAATGATAATGATAATGATAATGATAATGATAATGATAATGATAATGATAATGATAATGATAATGATAATGATAATGATAATAATAATAATAATAATAATAATAATAATAATAATAATAATAATAATAATAATGATAATGATAATGATAATGATAATAATAATTATAATACGCCCGAGGGATCATGTTTACCTCGGGACAAAAATATATTAATAAAAAAAATAATAATATATAACTCATCCCTTTCGATAGGGGTGAGATTTCTCCATAATTAATTGTTGGTTGGCCAATTTTATTGCTGTGAAATAGACCCATGCTCTCAACTCCTGCTATATGTAGGCTAATGTAATGTAATGTAACAAAACATTTATATAGCGTCAGCGCCATAACTGGAACCTAAACCTCCTTCGGTGTGCCGGGACGATGCCAACCATCACCGATTGTCATAACAGAAGAACCTTGAAGCGAATTCATTCCTCTATGTGAAGATATTTCAGCACTTCTCGTATATATTCGGATATATATACGCGAGTTCTGGGCTGATTAACCACCGCTCTGTCAATATACAGTGAAGCCCAATAACAGGCTGACGTATTCTGAACTTTGACAGTCCTGCTAGGATGCAGTTACAGTGGTCAAACCGTGTCAGTATGAATGAATGATCTTAATGAACGGCAGCAGTTAATGAACTGTGACCCCTATCTGGCGTAACTGATAGAAGCAGGCTCTGCAAAAGCGAATTCCCGTCGTCAGCCATTGACACTTCACCGTCCGATAGCATTCCAATGCAGGTCACGAGTTTTGTACTAAACTCAGAGAATCCCTACGATGATATTTCTTCGTCGACCATACTCTCAAAGAAACGACCGTTGTAATTTCGTTGACGACGACGACGAGTAACTCATGAATGACCGATAGATGCAACCAGTTGCTATGGCGATAGCACGATCAAACAGCTGCATTCCGATTTATCCGGTGCATGGTTCAACGGCGCCCGAGTCTAAAATATCGCTTTCCGAGTAATTATCACTGCGGTTGGTCATTTACTAAGTATTACGTATCAATCTTTAATTCACCAATTATGATCTGCATTTCAAGAACTAATTCCAGAATAACCATAATGTCCTCTTAACAGCCGATTCTCTTCTAGTTACACACGGTTTACTCGCTTTATATTTTATTCCAATACTACGTTACACAAGAATTTATGCTAGATGGTTCCCTCGTATTTGTCTTATGTAATTCTTATGCAGGTAGTAACTAATTCTATCGCGCCGGAGTCTAATGTACAAGGCATCAACGGAAGGCGCATCAAAACCAAGCTGCAATTCGGTCAATCCAGAAGATTAATCCTACAAGACAGAGAGACAGCTTACGATAGATGAGCAGTTTGCAAAGGGTCAGGTCTGATACAGCCAGCCATAAGCAGCTTTGTTTATGCTTTCAACGAATGCAATTATTTTAAAAGAATTGTGAGGTGTCTCTGTTGATTGCTAGTACCTGTTATTCTTTAGTTTTTTCGGACGATGTTGTTTTTGTTTATTGCTCACCAGGTATTTAATCATGAAACGATTGGCAAAGAAATCAACAGAAAATCGCCCAGATGCAATTAACATACATCTATGAAACGATGAATGACTAGGTGGAGCGAGTGACGAAACTGCATGGATAGCTTTATACAACGCTCTTTGTCAGCGCCAAAGACAACGTGTTTTTTCTGTTTACAGTTTTTCCTTCAATCTTCAAATACTTTGTCTTAATTTAATTTCAATAAAAAATTGGGTCATAATTGCTGTTTGAGTTACAAGCGTAAGAGCGTACAAAAGTACACCGAAAGAAAACTTAATATGTTCGGCTATTTGGAGTTTCGTGTCGTCTGTGCCAGGCTATAGGGAAATTAAGATTCTTCATTTGCAAGTAGATGTGTTAGCATGTGTTTGACTGTTCACTTCGATTAAGTCTTTTGGATGGATGGAGACACTATGGCCAAGGTCATTCACGAATTATCCGAGCTGATCTCGGAGAGTGGGAACTACCAGATTCATGGGTGTCATAAATGCTGCTTCAGTCACGGTATACCGTATACGCCGACATGTCGTTTTGCTGACATTTTTGACAGAATTACTAGGATATGTTTCAGGCAACTTAACTAGAGATATTTCAGTTTATTAGATCGAACAATAAATAGGATTCATACCTAACCCTGTCAGCATTTCCAATGGCAGTAGTTGAGACCCATAATTATGGTCTTTATACGGGTCGCATTTAGGAATGTGGGTCCTATATGAGTTCCGAATGGACATGCCGACAGAGTAGCGCTGCATATTTCTCCATCATCTTCTGACCGGGCACGATCACACAAAAACTAAAAAGAATACTAATTGAAGGGCTTGCAGCAATAACCAGGTATGTCGGATTTTTTTAGTTTTGGGAAAATGGCTTCAAAGATTTGACACTTCAACTGTTGTATCTAAGCCATTTTACGAGATATCGACAAGCTGTTTGAAGCACCGTGTGAGTAATTACTGTCTTTCACGAAATTGTTACATAATGCAATGCAAAAGATAACATTAATGTTTTTCACGACATTTTGCTTCATACCTGGTTATTGACATTCAATAACCCAGTATGAAGCAAAAATCTCTGCTGTATAGTCGACATACCTTATTCTTGCACCAAATAGTGACTAGCACACGGTTCAAATTAATCGTGCAATAAAAAGGTAGGCCTAAGTCATCATAGCTACATTACAGTAAGAAAAAAATGACGCAAAATCAGTTAATGGTAGAGTAAGTAAGAGACAATAACCGGGTTGCTGTGCTCCATCCTACCTGTCTGATCTTTGTCGGCCTGTCTCTGATATTTCCGCTCGTCGATCTCTCCGCTCTTCGGCAAGGGGAGCTTTTAGTCCCCCGTGCTCGCACTGCTATTAGACAGTGTCGGGCCTTTTCGGTTGTAGGACCCTCCATTTGGAATGGCCTACCTTTAAACCTGCGCTTGCTGCCACTGGTAAACTCGCCTGCTTTTTGTAAGTCCCTCAAGTCTCATTTCTTTAGCTGTGGTTGAGCTGGGAGCGCCTCTGAGTAGGTACCAGGTATCTTGAAGTGGCGCTATATCAAATCCTTAGAGTGAATGAATGAATGAATGAATGGGTATGTCAAATAACCTGATTATTGCACCGGTTTTAATACAAAGATTAAAAGAAAAAAACGAATTTTTTTTTATCAAACCGGGTTATTGCATTGGAGTAATGCTGCCGGCTGCTAAATACCATATGTCGACAAACTGTTTTATCCAAAAGCCAATTAAAAAATAATCAGATTTGCACCAAATTTGCAGGGTATATAGAATACAATATTCCAAGCACGCTGGCATACTTTTTCACATAAACCAGGTATGTCGACATACCTGGTTATTGAGGCAAGCCCTTCAATTGTAAACGGATTTGATTTTTACGCATTTGAATTTAATAAGAAAACACAAAGTTCCGCGATCTCTTCTATCTTTCACTTCTTACACACTACTTTTACACAAGTTTGCACTTACGCCGTACTAACTCACTTGTACAGGTTTCAAACGGTGAAAATTAAGGTAGGGCCTACATATTTAAAAGTGCACTGTCAAAGTCATCTCTACATATTCACAGGAGTAAGAAAACCTAAACTCACGAAAAGGCCCAATCCGAGGTCATTTCATAAAATCTAGCATGCAGAACAGAACAAATTAAGGGAACAATACACTGGAGAGATGTGTTCTTGAAAAACATTAACCGGTTCGTCGGAAATCGCTAAAGTCGAATTGACTTAAAGCTTGCAGAGACGAATTCGACGGCAGTCCTTGTTTTCACAGAGCTATCTCGATGCTGTTCTGAGCAGTTTATGGAGCGCGAAACTTTACGAAATAATAAAAATTGTTCGTTGTTCACCGGGACATGATATTGAGTTTCGTCAGCCATTTGTTTCGGAATTTTAACCATGCACTGTATCGCAATTATTTCGCTCTCGGCTCGACACAAAGTCTGGTTACATCTAAGCAAAGCGATAATTCAGATTACTTGAACTTGTCTACTCTACTAGCGTTACAGATTTTGCTTATTTTGTATCAGCAATGGCGTTCAGGCGAAGTGGATCGGTTTGAAGATGCTTCGTCAGATGAGCTTAGATAATGTCTAGCGGGCAGTTCTACGGATTCCCCAGAGAATCTCAACATGCATTGCTTTCCCATTCATTCACTGTTACACATGAGAATTCAAGCAAATGCACGAACATTATATAGGCCTATGCTCTTTCGCTCAAAACCATGGAGGCATTGTTGTCTACCACCGGTATCATCATCGAGTCAACAAGATCTCTCTTCCTCTCGTTGTGTCTACCTTCGAAGCCTTCGAATGGTTCTCCTCTGCCACGATTCGTGCATGGCCTATCACTGTTCTCGCCCTCTATCCATCGAGATCCTCTTCTAATCACGTCGACCTTTCCACTCCGAGTTTTCCTCACTCCTGGAAGTCTTCGCCACCTTCAACTGTCAGATGAATTTACACCTCGAGAACCCTGATCTTTTGGACCCTGTTCGCTTCACAGTTCTGCTCTTCCAAATCGGCTTCACTCAGCATTTGGTATTATACATGTCAGATTACAGTTACAATACGTAAAAAATATCGATCCGCACATATATGCATATGAGTATGCATTAACAAGATAATATTTATCTGTACTCACACGCGTAGAAACTCTATTCACATGTTTTTTATAACTATCCGAATGGTTCGCCGAACAACCACGAGATCAACATCATAAATCTGAAGATTGCATCTTTTCTGACCCAAGTCAAAATTTAATGACGCTTACGCCGTTGGTGGAGGAAATTGCCTGAAAAGCTGAATAATTGAACGAAAAACTACACAAACGGAAGAATATTATATCATCCAATGCCAGCATTATATGATACGCGCCGCTACTTACAGAACTAATGCACTTGTCAAAGCGAAGGCTGCATTTGCGGCCGGCATAGGCTATTTTTCTGTCTGGCATAAATATCAGCAGTTTCACTGGTATGATATGGTATGGTATGGTATCTGGGAATTTATAAAGCGCCTCTCACAGTGCGAACTATTTAGAGGCGCTCTGAGCGTGTGAGCCTCGCAGAAACAGGAAAGACTTGAAACGATGAACAACAAAGAGAGAGAGAACAGTGGTTCTCTGTTGAGTAGAGACTTCACTTCAGAAAACGTCTCACCGTTTACAAGGTACTGCAGTTAAATGAAACACCTCTCTTCGTTCGTTGCAAGCAAACGAAGAGAGGTGTGCTTAGAGCTAAAAAAATATTTCACTCAGCACTGGATAGTTCGATTCATTTTCTATCCCAAATCAGGACATCCGTGTAACTCTTCGGTGTCTGATCCAAACTTTTGGAATTAGCGGATCACTTATATCTGCAATACTGATTGTATATTGTCATTGACGTTCAGACTCAAAACTCATCGTTTCCATCTTACTTTCCTATGGGAGCCCGTCCTACGGTCTCTCTGCATGGATTGGATTTTCAACTGAAATTTCACATATTACCATTTAACTTTGCTGTGTGTGTTTCAGTAACGGCACTATAGGAATATCTAGTTGTCAGTAAGAACCTCATTCAGGCCAAAAATTCCTAACAGCAGAAGGCCACAATTACTGAGCAAATAGTTGGTCCAGGCCTACTCACGTATTATAATCCGAGCCATAAGTGCTAATAGGGATAAGTATCGTGGGTTCTTGTTGCTGCACTTCCAGGAGTTTGAATAAGCGATCACATAATTTAGAGCTTCTCGTGATGAAAGCGTATAAGACTGAGGCAGCTGCAGAGGTAATTCTCTCGCTGGGACACATCACAGACAACAAGCTGTATTTTACAAGGCAGATGTCCGTCGTATGTCACGTTGACTAGGCCAATGTGTAGCCCAAGGGACACGGAGCGTCACCCTTCGACCGACCGACCGATCGACCGACCGATATAGGTCCAGTAGGTCGTATACACACTCTCGTGTTGCTCTTTTCACCGGCATAACAAATGACTGTAGCTATCATAATCGTAATCTCTGTATTTCTATAGCGCCCAAAGAAAGCTAAGTTGCGGGAACCAGCTTATTCAGAAGCTCGCAGCCAAACATACGACAGAATCGATAGGTAGGTAACGCGGGTCGGCGGTGGTTCCAGATCACGATTAAAGGGTCAGACAGACAGAGTCAGACGGCTACGCTGGTTCGTATTCAGACTTGGAGCTTCGAGAAAGCAAAAGAGAATAGGAAGTATCGAGGTAGGATTTGTAGAAAGGAGTGTCTTCAGTTTTGAGTGGAAGTTGAGATTGTTGTCGTGATACTGGCGAGAGTTTATTCTAGAGAGGCGGAGCAGACAGGACTACGAAGTTACTTCAGATTGAGAGATGAGGCGAGTGATGTTGAAGCATTGTTAGGGCGGAAGAGAAGCTGCTAAGCTGAATGGTCGGATATTTTCATTCAAGTGTAGTGATTTAAGAACAGAAGTAATGGGTGGTATTCATTGGCGTCCGGAGGGGGAGGCAAGGGGCATTTGCCTCCCCCCGGATTTAGAAAATTTGCTCGTTTTCTGTGTTCATGAAAAACGTAATTTTGCCCCCCAGAAAAATTTTTGCCCCCTAGAAAAAGTTTGCCCCCCTAGAAACATTCCTGCGGACGCCCATGGTGGTATTTGGACGCCTTAGTGACAGCACGGGCGAAAGCATTCTGAATCGCTTGAAGGCGGTGTAGAAAGACAATGGCGATGTGGTGATGTCTATATTTAGGAAATGTGAATTGCAGTATTGTAGTTCAGCATGGCTATGAATGTGGCGATAGCAGATGCGGTTTTGAAGTCAAGCATTGGGCGGATTCTACGAAGGTCACGGATGTGCATAAAACGAAAGTGGAAAGGATAAACGAGATGATGGAAGATGCTGAGGTTTGGGTCAAAATGACATCTTACTTGATGACAGAGTCAAAGATGGTCGATGAAAATCAAGGGATCAGAAATTTTCTTCAGCTGTTCACTCAAGAATCTAAGTATGAATTCGACTCTGGTAGTTCAAGCAGAGAAGATTAGATTCATCTAGGAGGAGATTTGAATATCCACGTGGAGAAGATTACAACCAGAACTTGCGAAAAAAGATGAATAGTTATGTGTCGTCAGCATAGGCCCTTTAGGTGATGGATGCTTTAATGAGTTCGATGAGTGGGAGACTGAACAGAGGTCAAAAGCAGAGCTTGTTGAACTCCTCAAGTGAGATGGCATGAGTGGGACGAGGCTTTTGGGTGGTCTAACAAAGAGGAGAACTGTGTAAGTGGAAACCAAAGCAGACGACAAGTCTTGGAGTACGTACAATGTTATGATCAATGGCATCGATGGCAGAAAACAGCTTGTTGTAGATGGTTCAATTGAGTAGAAAACCAGGCTGGTGTGGGTTAAGGAGTGAGTTGGAGTTTTGTTAATCCAAACAATTCCAGTGTACAATTCACTCGCTTCCACTCCACTCTATTCTATGAGCTTCATTCCAATGCAATCCATTCTACCTCGATTTATTCCAATACCATTCATTCCAAATGACTCAATGTTCTTATTCACTCCATTGCATTCAATTCAAATCCAGTATACTCCATTCCCTCCACTCCAGTCCATTCCACTTCATTCCTATCCACTCCACTTGTTCTACTTCACATTCTTCACTCCACTTCATTTCCTCTAATCCGCTCCACTGCATTTCACTTCGTTCTAATTTGCATTTCACACCACTTCTGTTTACTAGTAATCCAACAAATTCTAATCCATTCCACTACATTATAATCAATTTAATTGCACTCCAGTCCACTCCAATTTGACTCATTCTATCCCAATCAATCCACTCTACTCGAAGCCATTCCATTTCCTCTCCATTCCAATTTACTTCTTTCGCATCCAATCCATTTCTGTTCACTCTCAATCCATTTCTCTCCATTCCAATCAATTCATGTCCACTCCATTCGACTCCACTTCATTCCATTTCAATCAATTACACTATTCCAACTTATTTCAATCAATTCCAGTCTGTTCAGTTTAATCACTTCCAATCCAAACCAATCCCAGCATGCAGTCCAATCACTTCAATCCGCTCCATACTTTCTATGGCGCCGTTAATCTGTTGTATTATTTGACGGTCGAAATGAAGCGAGAGACTGCTTTGTGTGGACTGTGTGTGCTTATGATCCAATCTGATGATCTAATGTATTATTCCAGTCGAAATTGCTCAGTCTCAGTGCAGGTGCGTCAAGGCCAACTGGAACTCAGACACCTGTTCACGTGTATAGAGAGCCCGTGTCTTACAGTTTCATTTGTCCGTATTTTCTTTTCTTTCATTCCTTCGTTCATTGAACGATGGGTGTTGTGAGGGGGAGGATAGGAGGAGGAGGAGCAGGAGGAGCAGGAGGAGCAGGAGGAGGAGCAGGAAGATAGTAATGAGTGTTTCGTATTTCCTTCCTGCTGCCTCAAGCGACGTTCGGAGAATTATCGTCGTTCAGCTGGCGCCACGATCCGTCTATCGGAGACATTAACGCGTCGACCGACTGGACCAGTGCCTTCGTTACACGCAAATAATAAAGCAAATTATCGGCTGCAGAATAATAGAAGGATAGAAACAAGGCCGACCATCCGTCCGTCCGTCCGTCCGTCCGATGAATGCACTTTGTGCATAGACAAGACAGCGCTACATAAACAGCATTTCATGTCGTCCTGTTTCGTCTAATAATTGTAGGTCGTTGTTGGCGAATGCCGTTGCAAAATTAGAAAACCATATCAATCGACGGTCCATCCTTGGAAAAACGCCTGGAAACGTCTTAGATGAACGCAACGACATTATGACACGATCGCAGTCCATCCGTTGTCTAGCTTTGGACAGTTGATGAGTAGGTGCATGGTCAGTCGTAATCCGATCGCTGGACAGGTATAGAGAGACAGAGATACAGATAGAGTCACAGAGAGAGAGAGAGAGAGAGAGAGAGAGAGAGAGAGAGAGAGAGAGAGAGAGAGAGAGAGAGAGAGAGAGAGAGAGAGAGAGAGAGAGAGAGAGAGAGAGAGAGAGAGAGAGAGAGAGAGAGAGAGAGAGAGAGAGATGCACACAGACAGGGACAGAGATGTGGAAGAAATATTGAAGGAGATGCCGGTTTCATAAGACGCCAATGCGTCGAGGAACTGTCTCTTGGGATGCACAGGACGCGAGGAATCTAGACGTGAATTTTTGTAGCTCCCGTAATAGAATTTCGTCCGCAATACACAGACGGATCAAGGAGGACAGATGAATGGACGCACGAAAGACTGACTGCCAAATAGAACTACAGGCATACAGACAGACGGAGGAATAGACGAAAACAGCTTTTATAAGTCAATTATAACAGGAAGGACGGTTGGCATTTGGAGATCGTGGCAAGCAGGAAATCTAGTTGCATCTGTAACTGTTAGATAACTTTCGTATTTTCGAATCCTTCAAAACGCACTGAACGTGATTGTGTGTTCAATTTTTCTCTGTGCAAGGTCCTTGAGTGTTTTTGCAAAATAATAATAATAATAATAATAATAATAATAATAATAATAATAATAATAATAATAATAATAATAACAATAATAATAAAAATAATAATAATAATATTAACGGACCTGGGACAAAAGCTTTGCACCATAACGGGGACCCACGGGAAACCACTTTTCTATTCCAACGCCTCTCGCTAACAATACAACGTTTTAATGCGATGGCTTTCAGAGGCAATTTTGCCATCCGGGAATTAGATGAATAGGGCCGTTCCAGACACTTTATTTGCTACATTAGTTAATATTCAAATCCCTGGCGGATCCTGTATGCCTCGGAGCATAAAGAATAATAATAAACAACTGCAATAAAAGCAGCCAATTTAATTGGTCTATTTTAAAGCTTGTCAGCTTTGTGAAGAAATAAATTTGTTACATAATAATAATAACAATAATAATAACAGGCACTAATAATGATAACAACAACAAGAAAACCGATAATTGTAATAGTAGAAACATCAACAAGCAGCAGCAGCAACAACAACAACAATAATAATAATATAGGCTAATAATATCAATCTATCTAGAATATCCCACTTACTACCCAAGAACATTAGATTAAACCTATACTATTCCCTAATATATCCTTACTTAAACTATTGCAACATGATATGGGGATCTACCTATGAGTCCAGGCTATACAAGTTAACGATTTTGCAAAAAAAGGCGGTGAGAATAATAAACGGATCTCCTCGAAACACAAGCTCTGGTCCAATATACAAAGATCTAAACATATTGAAAATCAACCAAATTAGAATGATGCAAATAGCGGATTTTATATACCAATATGAGCAGAACCTACTCCTTGTTTCATTTAAGGGATACTTTACCTTAGGATCCCATATAAATGCACATAATACTAGGAGTGCTACTGAGTACCGTCCAATAAGAACCCGTACCAACACAAGGGAATTTTGTATCAAATCCTCGGGACCGCAGTTATGGAATGAAATACCACTTGCAATCAGACTCTCGAAAAGTAGATCTTAGTTCAAAGCCAGTTTACGAAGACACCTGGGAAAAACGCAACCACTCCCCTAGCAACGCCACCGGGCCACTCCTGAAGGGTCCAGATCATTGGAGTGTGTACGCACCGGGGCCGGGCCAGGAGGCATTAGTTAAGGAATTTAGTTAAGAATAGTTAAGATTATTCCTAGAATTATTCAAAGGAAACTCAGCCATACACCTAGAAGCTGTTACCTGGATACTGGGGTGACCCCGCTTAGCGGGATTGTATCCCTTTGGGACCGCCCATTGCTACCAATAGCTAGTATAAGTCTAATTGTGCTTCAAAGTTGGAATTGTGATTTTGTTGTTGTTGGTCGCAATAAACTATTTTGAATTTGAATTTGAATTTGAATTTGAATTTAATTCACCAAATACATTGGTAGCACAAAACAAGAATATGAAAAAAAATAATAATCTTTTTATTCGTCAACTTCCTCAATTCACAATTTTGGAATGTCCCTAACTGTAAACCTTCTGCGCATGCATATATATATATATATATATATATATATATATATATATATATATATATATATATATATATATATATATATATATATATATATATATATATATATATATATATATATATATATATATATATATATATATATATATATATATATACGGATAAATTCACATTCGCATACATACATACATACATACATATATAAGACTTGAACAAATAAATTCACATGCACAGCCAGTTTAAGTTTCAAAGCGGTGGATAAAAAGTCTGACGTATAGGTCTACAGACCTAGGCTATATATGAGTTCTTAGTTTATACAGTGTTCTTGGAATTACTTCCATTATCATTTTAGCATCAGTTTATCTCTTGTCTGCCTTGTCTTGTGATCGATCATCCGTATGCATGTCAGATGTCCAAAGACTGATTGAGGAGCAACAGACAATGATGCTACGCAGCAACTCACTTCTCCCCCACATCTGCAGCAACTGCGTCAACAACAGAGACGTCCATAGATATTGCGAGCAGGATGAGGAGCAGGATTAGATGCATGAGAGTTAAATGAGAAAGAGACAGAAAAAGAGGGAAAGGTCGCCGAAAGTGGGCAGCTGAGTTATACGAAGATGAAATTGCTGGAAAGAGTAAGATGGCGACATACTAACAGAGGGAAGGAGAAGACCTGGATGAGGTCATACCTGGATGAGGTCACACGATCACACAAAGCAGAAGGAAATCAAAACTACGGACCTGTCTTAGGTTAAAACGAATAAAAGACTCGACTTCTGATGCTTGTTTGCAAAATGCTTGGTTCTCCGTCCGCAGTTATCTAAGATTCCTTCTTCACAGATGAATTCTAAGTTGTGAGAACAATAGGACATAAAACTCTGCCAAAGGGAAAAACAACTTCTCGAACTATGAAAACTGCTTCAAAAAATATATAAAATATCTATCAATCTTGGAACAAGTCTAGCTTAGCCAATCTAGACTACATTCAATCTGTTTACTGATAGAAAGCCTTGCATTGTGTGCAGTTGCACCGATAAGGCGCTTGTATCAACTGTTTTGCTATCGTCTTCGTTGGACGCCATTTCCAACACAAGAGCCTAAAGCCTCATTCTTACCAAATGACGTAACCCAGGGTGGGAATTGTCGGGGTTATGGATTCAACCCCCTAGTCTTTCTTAGGAGTTAAGACCCCAGTTAAGTCTTCACTGCCCACCCCCAGGGGTCATTTCCAACCCTCTCAGTTGTGATAGTGTGATTTAGCATTATTTTATTCTGAGTTTCTGACAAAGGGAAGACATTTCCATGGTGCATCATGCATGGACATTGAATGCATTTTTTTATTTTCTCAACAAAGGAATTGATTTTGATTCGAGTCTGACTTGCAAAACTGCTAGCGTTGAAATCAGCTGCTTTCAAATTTCGTTGATATCAGTTTGCAAAATACAGATAAAATGTTCAACCCCACCCCCAGTCTTTTTTCTACAATTCCCACACTGAGGTAAGCGTGACGTCATATTTAGCATGTACCTTTCGTAATTTCACACATCATTGCTGGATTGATATAGCCTCCTTTCTTAGTGTAGTTCGTGTATTACAATAAGGTTCTGAAAGATTCGATTTTTCATACGGTCTAGGCTTTGTATGGCGCCGCCATCGACTAACCCTGCGTGTCTTATAATAGGATATCGACAGAAATCTTCATTTCGATCGCACTGCCTCCTTCTATCTTAGTCACACCGGTCGGTCAATGTCTGGCTATCGCTGTTCAGTCGGTCCATTCACGCAGTCGACGGCCGATGGCTCTTGTCTTGCATGCCAGGTTTTCTCAGCCAGCAGTGTACTGTATTATGCAATGCATATTTGCGATAGTTTGATGCAAATGAAACCTATTTGCCTAGAAAATTACTTACTCATTCACTTAATCAAATGTCACAACGCTGGCATAAAACATTTGGCGTTGCACGATAGCAAGTAACAAATCGCACCACGTCAACTGATAATCGACATCGCACGGCTTAATGGAAATGCGAAGCCAGAACCCAAATGCTTTAACGGACAAAACGTTTCAATGGTTTCCTTAACCTACGCAATACATGACTATATCCTGATGTTTTGCGATTTACTGACAATCTAACGCATTTCTACTTATTAAATTTTATCGTTTTACTGTATTTACTTGTATTACTCATACGAGTGTGTTTTCGACTTCCCGGAGCTGTACTCAGCGATACTTTTGGAACAACAGGCCTGTTCAAAGTTGACGTAGGCCCTATGTCTTCATCGTGAGGCACATTTGTAAAACATGACCATCTATTTAGTTACTTAATTAGTTTTCTAGCAATTTACTACTTTGCCCCTTAAGTACCTCACAAAATCGTTGCGTATACGATAATACGATAGCATAAATGGCGCTATTAAAGTTCACTGATAACAGAAAGTTTATCACTAAGCAAGCAATTATCCGATACAGGACAGTGGACACGACCATTGGCGATGGCTTGGGGATAGCCTGCGTTCTATTTACAGTTGCTTCTTGGTATCGTTCTCTGTAGTCTTCCTTCTACTTCTTTTTCTGCGGTGAATGGATGCAGTTGCAGATTACAAATGTGTTTGCCTCTCTTCTCAGCCTCCCGACGAGTCGACGGTTCGAAGCCCGATCTGTTGACAATGCGGAAGTCGTCGTCAACCAGATGGCGTTGCAATACACTTCTGGCTGTTCGTGTCTTATGGTATGCAGCCGTCTTAGCAGCAGTGAAGGCATTGCATCCTGGTGAAGCACAATTGAGAAACGTCCTGCCTCTGCACCGAGCCATGGCTATCAATCATAATCATAGTGACTATATACCCCTACAGGGTTGAAGGCGTAGGCTTATGAGACGCTGCGACTGTCGTGGGTATATGTATACAGACGGTGAGACGCAAAGGCCATGCCTGGGTCGCGGAGTTGACGCACCCTTCTGTCTTGAGCTTATTAGTCAATGCCTGGCATCGATCTTGGACCGCATCAGTCATTCTCCAGCAGACATCGGATCATACACTGGATTTGCCTGTATCCGTAATGTAACTAACGTCTTTGTTGTATTAATCTATAAAGCACCACTGTTATTAGAATCACGAGATCAGGTCCAGGAGATAAAGTTAATGTGTAAAACTAGACAACCTTTCCTTGCAGTTTTCATTTGAGTAAATAAGTTTAAATGAAACCTCTTCAATATTGCATAAGCCTAATTGGAGCAGTTAATTTCCTGCTACGAGGAACTTCAGCCAGTAGTAGAACTATAACAGAGCATTGGAACAAGTTTAGTTTGCATCGTAAGTCTTGTCATAATAGTTCCCATGGCTAAGGCACTGGACGCAGTGGACAGGCTTAAGCGTACCCGGATACAGCGTCCTGGTAGAAGTTGATCCACTGCGGGTCATAAAAAGCAGCGAGTCTTTGCTTGCACTAGGTACTTTACGAAACACGGCGTTAAACTACGCTCTAGGATTCCGCAATGCTATTCCTTTTCACAGTTGTGGTCCAAGATCGATCCATTGAATTCAAAATCAATCAAACTCAAATGATAAGCTCAAATGCACGGTCCGAAGGATCTGTCAACAACACAGCTACAGCCACTTTATCATAGCTCGATATGTGAACAGCACCTCATGAGAAACGAACTACAGAGACAGATGTGAGCGACAAACGCACAGGGCACAGTCACTGCGGCAAAGGGAAATGAAATGTAATGTAATATAAAGGGCTCCTCGCAGCAGAGCTATTCAGAAGCGCTCCCAACGTGATAGGCTCGTGTAAAAAGAAAGGTCTTAAAACATTTAATTGAAGCTGGTCACTTAAAATACGGCTGATATTAATTTTAGATTTATTCAGATTAATGACGAAAGTCAAATGATTCCAGTATTCGATTACTATGTTTTGAGGTGTATGCGTTACCTGTCGGGCTTTGGCCGGAACTATTCATTGGGTTATGACATGGATTGCGTTTTCACCTTGAAGCGACCATCGATTACTTGTTCCGGTATCGACACTTTAGACTACACTCTCCCGATTAGAGATTAGTCCCCAGAACCGCCGCCGCCGCCGCTAAGCCCTTAAGTCGAAACAAGTCACTAAGCTACCGACTGCTAGTGACTTCGTTCACTTAGGCTAATACTGTGCTTAGCGTTTTAATCGCGGTTTCCCAGCTTCAATTTGACGAAGACAACAGCAGCAGGACAGAAGCAACACTTGCTTATCAGGTACGAGGCATATTGTAACAGACTCACAGTCTAACAATCAGTCAATGACAGTCCTTACTATACCTACTTTATTGATTGGTGTCTGTTACGTTGCATCACTTCACTCAATCGTTTCAATCGAAAATGGCGTCTGTTCGCACAGACAAATGTCGCGTTGAAAAACGTTGGTTTCAACGTCTACGGCCAGTCAACTAAGTCGTTAAGTCAGTCGTTAACTCATTAAGTCAGTCGGTAATTCCACAGCTGCAATACCTTTTCAAGGTCAGTTCAATCGTTTCGGGGGCTTCGCACTTGCGGACATTAAAACCACACTTCCTGTGCGTAAGGCATGTCACCGTTGACTGCGCTGGCTGGTGGCCTGTGATAAGAGCTGTCGATGCATTAGTATCTGGTGCTGGTCGACATTACTGTCAAAGGTGATTCAGAGAGAAGTTCAGTTGACGGATGGAGCTAAATCCATCCGATCCGATCCGATCCGATGACCTCTTCTTATTATAAGCGAATTCATGAAAACAGTCTACTGCTACGCATCAATCGATGTTCGATGAGACGAGACAGAGAAACGTTGAAGACGTTGACTAATCTCCGGTCGTCCATCGACCATCAACAGACGACTTCCGGTCGTCCATCGACCATCAACAGACGACTTCCGGTCGTCCTTCTCTTCACTCCATATTCTAAGTCAGTGGATGGCAAAAGAAGAGGCCGATCGAAAGGACATAAGAAATAGTCCTGCCAGCATATCCACGGGGGTAGTTGGTACCCATATGGGCTAAACACGGGTTGTCTATGGGAATATGGGTTCTATCTATCCTATCGTTGCTGCTTTAATTCAGATTGAGTTAGGAACAAACAACAGGATAAAATAAATACAAAAGAAAATGTTTAATTCAGTATACATACATAAAGTTTTATAATTTCTTAAGAAATAGGCCTATAAGACCTGTAGGCCTAGAATTAGCTTCGTGTTGTCTTAACCACTGTAAAGAACCGATATCGCGATATTCAGAAAAACTGAAACTGACACTAAAATCGGTTTTCAGAAAACCAAAAAAATTGTCAAAACCAAAGATAAATAGCGACGAAGTCGAAAGTCGGAATGCTCAGAATTCATAGATTCAAATATTAGAATCCCCAAGGATGTCATTTTTCGTTTTCATAACATCGATAGTTGCTGATATAGTGGAGGAATTAGTGACATCTGAACTAGGGAGCTCACGCAGATATTTGCTTGGCATCCTCCACGCAACGCTGAGCACAGCAAACCAGAGTGTACACATTTGCATCTCTTGGTGCATTCTAGCTTGCAATTACACGAAATGAGGTTGAAAAGTTCTGCTGCATGGAGCTGCTTCTTTGCTAGTATACGGACAGGTCTAAGTGTTAGCCTTGCCATGGAGTAACCCCACTCTGTCGGCTCCAAGCAGTTTCCCAGCCATTCCTGAACCTGCATGTATACGCTGAACGAGTTTTGTTCCGCAGCTGCACAGGTTGGAGGTAGGGTTGCCAGTTGAAAAGATGTATCCAACTTCTTTTGGGCCACCATACCGTTGTACAAGAAGTATCTTAGCTCAACCAAGGACTTTGATGATGTAGATCTATTCAATTTTAGCAGGAACCTTTCCCTGGTAGCTTTGATAGCTTCTTTACTGATATCCTTTTGGTTAAATATTTTCATTTTCTCTCTCAACTCCTCAGGGTTCTGAATAAGTTTGAGGCCCCTAACTTTCCCCTTATTGTATAGTGCTGAAGACGTGTCGCATCCAGTGAGCCAACTTCAGAAGTCTCCCCCATAGTCTCTTTCTCCATGTGGATGTTACAGATGCTGGGTGCGCTTTTTGATTTTTCTCGATTTGAGAACCAAGTTCTTTAAAATCTTTCGGTTCTACAGCAGATACAATCACATCTGGATCTGGGTACCCTGGCCAACGATGACAGTTGGATTTTTATGTTTGACTTGATCTAGAGCAGCCGTGACAATAACAGTATCTGCATCACTCTCCGTTTGCAGAACTGAATAACTCTTGGTTTTCATAAACGATGCAGGAGATTTAATCAGGGTTCCTTTGTTAATTGTTTCCATTCGCTAGAAAGTCTTGCTGCGGGGTAGTGTTTGGTGTATTTTAAGAAAAAATTATGCCTCTAAAAGTTCGTGTTGTTGGCCAAACAAGCATCTTAATGATTCTCATAAATTGTTCACTCATAACAGCTACCTTACCTGCCTCCCATAAGCGTGCCATTATCTGTCCTGGCATCAGAAAACCAGGCCTTGAGCCTTTCGATCCTTCTAACTACCGCCCAATCTCTAATCTTTCATTCATCTCCAAACTTGTTCACCGTCAGCTTTCAAAGTACGTTGAATCTAACTCACTACTACCTCTTGTTCAGTCTGGTTTTCGCTGCTTCAACTCCACTTGACTCTGGCCTCATCATTGCTCTCCTGTTACTGGATTTCAGCGTTGCCTTTGACTGTGTTGATAACTCCATTCTTCTTCAAGTGCTTCAATCTCAGTTTGGTATAATGGCCTCTGTCCTCCTCTGGATTGCTAATTTCTTGACAAACCGATCAAACTCTGAACGCCTTGCTTCAAACACTTCTAAGTACTCCGCATCCTTTTTGGTGTCCTTCAAGATTCCATTCTTTCTCTCTTTTTGTTTATCCTTTTCACCTCTAACACTTAGACCTGTCTGCATACTAGCAGCTCCACTTAGAACTCTATCAGCTAAGCATAGACACTGATATAAATTTGATCCTAAATAACCATTCACAGCACATTATTTATTTTTTTAGCCATAAAACCTATTTGCACTTTGTATGTCGCATTTAAATACAGCTTTATAATTATTCAATCCTAAGTAACTTTTTTATATTTAATCCTAGAAACAAGCTCCATATACCAAAATGTTCATCTTTTAATAAGAAGTATTTGTGATATTTGTATATTTTAGTAACTGTGACGGTTCTAAAGTTATTACCGAAAAACCGTATTTATGCCACCATTTTTCAAGCCTGGATTTATGGGGACTTTTGATATTTTCATCAGTAGAACTTACTTAACAACTGTGACAAGTCTCCACTTCCTGCTAATTTGTTGAGTCGATTGACATTTTTTCTACTAAAATTCTTCTATTAATATCAGATGAAAAGAACTACTTGGACTAAATGTCACCAAAGCCTTCGAACGTAGGCCATATTTGTGAAAGTGCTTTAGTGCTTAATGTGTCGCGATGAACGAAGATACGTACGAGCAGGTCTATTAATAAACTTACCCACGCATTGCGTCATTGAATGACAGTAGTAATTTGCATAGGCGTAATATGAGGCGTACGAGGGGCACCCGTATTCCCGACGGTTTGGACTGGAGTACCCCACTTTTCTTACATCGAATAAATAATGCCATCACCATTCAGTTGGTTAGGTCTAATTGCAATTGTGCTTCTCCAAGTATTGCTGCTTCTGTCCATCTTTGTATATGTAGTCAGGCCTATAGAGGTAATTGTAATTGTAATTGTAATTAGTAACTTCTATTGCGCCGGTGTCTAATGTACAAGACATCAACCGATGGCACAACAAGACCAAGCTATAATCAGGCCAATATCAAGAAGATCAGTCCGTAAGACCGAGAGGCAGCCAATGGTGAAGAAGCAATTTTATAGAGGCAAGTTTGAACTTGAGAACGAAGTGACACACAAGCGACTGAGCAGAGAACACAGACACAGGGAGAGAGTTCCAAAATGTAGGTCCAGCGACCAAAAAGCTCGTTTATCAAGAACAATTCTTGATTTAGGTATGAAAAGACAAAGATAATCAGATGACATCGTTGAATAATGATTAGTCTGGGGAACAAGAACTGAGTGTAAGTATTGTGGCCAGAGTTCAGTTTTATAAACTATGAACGATTTGAAAATAATTCTTTGCGGAACCCAATGCAAAGATTTAAGCACAGAGGTTATATTTATGCTCATCTTTGGATGTATTAGTTGTGTATTATGTAGACAGATAGACAGCACAAAGAGACAAACAGACTGTAAGACAGATAAAATGAGAGTAGATCTACTACACCTACATAAGTATGTAGAAATGAAAATATATATCCGCAGGTGGAGACCGGCAGGCAGTCGAACAGAATCACTGCAGGCGGTCAGACAACCAGACCGACTGCAGCCAGGAGGTACAGACCTAGAGGTCCATTCGCAGGATATATGGAAGATATGGCAGGACGTATTATTATTTTTTTTTGCCCCGGGGTATCAAGGATCCCCCAGGTAGATAAAAAATTGTCCAGAGACATATAAAAGAAGGAAAAATTATTCCTGGAACGGCCGAGCGAGTTTTTGCTGTGATATTGTTAAGCAACCTAAGAGAGCGACTGCGTTAAAGCGTTGAATAATAATTGATAAGCTTTGAAACAGGAAGCTTGTTTCCCTATTGTCTCCGGGGATGTTGGTCAGATGCCTGCCTATATCTGCTATCAACGACATGCCTTCATTATTATTGTTATTATTATTATTATTATTATTATTATTATTATTATTATTATTATTATTATTATTATTATTATTATTATTATTATTATTATTATTATTATTATTACTAAGGCACATTTATATAGCGCCCTTCAAGGCTGTCTACTCAGGAGCGCTCCCTGTCCAGCCACGGCTAAGAAAGTAGTCTATAAATTAGTATAAAAAGTAGTAGAGTGATCCATAGGGACCAGACGTAGCACCATTAGGAGCCCGATCCAAGTCACAGGGCCAGCAACAGAGAAGAAGCGGCGTTGTATGATTACGGTTTGCGAGCGAGGGACCATGAGTACAGCTTGGTCAGCTGATCGAAGGTTAGCATTTATTGTTCCCCGCACATTACACACGCAGTCACCCTTGATATGATTCCCTTCCAACATCGCCAGTGCCAGCATCAGACAGGTTAAACATGGCCATCATCAAACTATCATACATTCGGGTTTAATTGTCATGCACGAACCCAGGGTTTGTAGTATATCAAATAAATAGTGCAGTCGGCCCTTAAAGTTCCTAAACCCAAATCATGCGGCTATGCACTTTAGGTGTTTTGAATTTTTAACAAATTACAGTCCCCTACAATTATTCGTTTTAAGAAAGCGATCTGGATAATGGATAGCACTGCTATACACCGAAAAACAAGTGGATGACAATATTGATGACTAACTTGCTGTTGTTGAGATTAGTTCATCTGCCTTTCATCAGTATTGCAATATAAATCGTACAGCTCTGAATGTCAGTAATCCCACGTTCAACTTCAATTAGCAAATGTCCATTAGTAGGCTCAGTCCTCCATCTCATCGCGGTAGGTTATAGGGGAGCATGACTGTTATGGGATCAAAACGCTGTCTCAGTGTGATGACAACTCTAATAAATGAGTAAGTAGGCTCAACTGTTAAATGTATAGTGCTTCAGAGAGGTTAACCAGGTGCTGTATAAATGCTGTACAATTAGAATTAAAAGATAGCTCGTTTTTATTACCACAGTCCAGATGAGTTCAGAAGGTTCATTTAGATCAATCTCTTGCATCTAGAGTGGGTCTACCACAGGCCTATAAACTCTGTCGGCCACGGAATTTAGTATTTTCCCAGAGGTACAGTTTGATCTCCCATGACTGACAACAAAATTACCGGCCATAATAACTGATATTAGTATTATAGAGTATTATTATAAGCATTATTATTTATGCATTTATTAAGCACCACTATCTCCGTATTCTGCATTACAAGCATTCTGCGCTCTAACCAGGGGCGTAACTTTAGCCTAAAAAGTGGGGGTACCAAAACCTTGGTCTAAAAGTGGGGGGTACCAATTTCTTCTCCACTTTCGTTTTTCGCATGATAACCATTTTGAACATATTCCCTGGAAGTATTCTCATTAATTTTGGTTCTCGATTTACGGTATTTACCTGTGTATCTAAGCACTTTAATTATTTTCATACTTTTGGCGGAGATTGCGTTCTCTGGGAAGGCACAATAATAAAATATTGATTGACATTGTTTAAAAAGTGGGGGTACAGTACCCCAGTTCAAAAAGTGAGGGGTACGGGTATCCCTCGTTCCCCCACAAATTACGCCTATGGCTCTAACCAATCGGTTACCATGCCCCACAAAATCATAAAATATCTTTCTGATCGGGAATTTGAATTCACGACCTCTACCTGACAGCCCGACACGTTTATCACTTGACCATTGTGTCTTGGAAGGTTTATACATTCGACATTCAACCATCCAACATTAGGCCTAATAATATTAGTCGACGAGTTTATTTGGAAACTGATACCTTCTCATCTCACGAACAGATGATCATGAGTGAATACAGTAATGCAGCAATAAAATGTCCTTAGGAAACTTTTAGAGAGTCCAACAAAGATAGATAGACCAGGGAAAATAGAGAAAGGAAAGAGAGACAGACCTAGAAAGAGACAGACAGAGAAAGAGAATGAGAAACATCGTTGGGTAGACCAAGAAGAAGATAAATGCCTCGAGTTGTCTGGTTGTCAGTCAGTACAGCAATGACGATGGCTTCAACGAATGGTTCAACGAGTCAGAACTGACGCCAGCGCTTGAAGATGTATCGCTCGGTAGCAGCTGCCATCCTGCGGCGTCACCCATCCATCCACCCATCCACCTGCCTATCGACCAAAGCCCCATCCGCCCCATCACCCCACCCATCCATCCACCCACCCACCCATCCACCCACCCATCCACCCACCCATCCGTCCACCCTCATCATCGACCAATGCACCAACAGAATTGTTGTTGTCTGACGACCGCCATATGACATTTCACACTCACTGTTTCGCTGAGTTTCGATGAAATGGCATTGCAGATTAAAAAGAGGTAGACATGTAGTTGCTGAGCCGTCATTAGAAAAATAGGAGTCATGGTCGATTAATCTGTGCATGCCAGTTGTGACATGAGATAAAACGACCCCCCCCCCATCAACTCATCCGACCTTCCGTATATATATATATATATATATATATAATATATACTATATATATTATATATATATATATATATATATATGTTCATATATGTATACACGGCGTGGTGGCAAAGCCCCTGCGTCATCCGATGAATTCGTCCGAAAACCGGCTTAGACACAGTTCATATGGATAAATATAGGTCCACCGCCGGATTGATCTCTTCCCTCCCCCACCTCTCTCTCCTCTCTCTCCTCTCCTCTCTCTCTCTCTCTCATCTCTCTCTCTTCTCTCTCATCTCTCTCTCTCTCTCTCTCTCTCTCTCTCTCTCTCCTCTCTCTCTCTCTCTCTCTCTCTCTCCTCTCATCTCTCTCTCTCTCTCTAGCCTTGAATCAGTCCTCATTAATACGTCAACTACTTCTGTCTGCCGTGGCCTGTGCCTACTGCTGCCAGTCTCTATGTGTACAGAGTTTGCCCATACGCCTTGTATGTATGAATATCTGTAGATATCTGAGTTGAGTTCGTTGAGTTTAAGTAGAATACATTGCCCAGTCATAATTGTAACGTATACATCGCAAATTCTCAAAATACAATAATGCTGTAATATATGGTATATGTATTATCAATACTGGTCCAAAAATGATTTATAAGAAAACTTAAATGCATTTAACGCACATATGAGGAAGAGGTTTAAAGAAGAGCTCGACATCGGGAGCCTGGAGGAGTTGCGACGTCGGACGTTTGAAACTTCCTGAGGTCAAAGAACCAGAAGAAGACGAAGATGAACGAATATAGGGATCCATAGCGTTCCATAATTGTGGGCCTTTGACTCTAAGTGAAAATGTCTGACATTAGTTCTACAGAACTTAAAACGGTAGCCCTAGTTGTGTTTGAAGCGAGTGTCATATAATCAATCATGCATGTAGCATTTTCAGCAAAGGTAAGATATAAACTGTAAAGGAAGAATAACCAGATGATGCCGAAACAAAACAGAGCAAGTTGGAGCCTATAGATATCATTTATTAATAATAGTCTGAGACTCTGAGGAACTTACAGAGACTCGAGCTTTCAGTAAGATAGTAAACACCAGAGATAATTATTCTTACAGCTCTCTTTTGAAGCAGAAATATAGGTTTAAGTATAGTCTGGTATCCACCTGCCCATCTATATATGCCTGTCTGTCTTGTCTCTTTGTTGTCTGCCTGCCCGTCTATACATGCCTGTCGTCTGTCTTGCTGCCCGTCTATGCATGCCTGTCTGTCTGTCTTGTCTCTTTGTTTGTCTGCCTGCCCGTCTATACATGCCTGTCTGTCTGTCTTGTCTCTTTGTTTGTCTGCCTGCCCGTCTATACATGCCTGTCTGTCTGTCTTGTCTCTTTGTTTGTCTGCCCGTCTATATACCCGTCTAATGCCCGCAGTTTTCTTTCGATTCGTCCGTCTGTGCATATGTTTCTGCTTGACTCTATCTCTCTCGAAACTGTATGTCTAACTGCGTCTTTGCTACTCCTTCGCTTCTGCGTAAGTTAGTCTGCCCCTGCACAGCTTCTGATCGTTAAGAGCTTTTACATTTGTCTCTTTCGATGATGATGATGATGATGATGATGATGATGATGATGATGATGATGATGATGATGATGATGATGATGATGATGATGATGATGATGATGATGATGATGATGATGATGATGATGATGATGATGATGATGATGATGATGATGATGATGATGATGATGATGATGATGATGATGATGATGATGATGATGATGATGATGATGATGATGATGATGATGATGATGATGATGATGATGATGATGATGATGATGATGATGATGATGATGATGATGATGATGATGATGATGATGATGATGATGATGAAGAGGAGGAGGAGGGGGAGGAGGAGGAGGAGGAGGAGGAGGAGCAGCAGTGGCTTTTCTTCGTCGGTGACAAACAATCTTCATCGTCGTCATCGTTAGGATAGAATTCAGGCAATCAGCCACAGTAAACAGACACAGGAAGAAGCACAGATACATATACAGACACAGACAAAGACACATTCAGATGGCTCTTCAGACGCAACTTTCTTTGAAATCTCAAGATTACGATTACGGACGCAGACGCCAAAGATGAAAAACAGAATATGACAAACAGAAGCAAAGACATCAGAGAAAGACTCATTGATCTCAATGACAAAAGATGATGAAGACGACGACGATGATAATGATAAGAGCATGATGAAAAATGTGGTGATGACGCTGACAGGAATAGCAATGATGACAATAGTGATGATGATGATGATTATAGTGATTTATAGAGTATATGATGATGACGGTTATGAAAACGACGATGAAGAGCGTTTGATAATGGTCGTCATGACAACGATGACGACGATGCAGACATTGTGTCGATGATGATGGTAGTGATGAGGATGATGAGGATGATGACAACGACGATAGGAATTATAATGGTCAAATATAAGGCAGCCAAAGGCTACGAGTTAAGGGCTTCCAGGAATCCTATAAAAGGCGCTCGGAATAATATGATCAGATTATGGTTTTGTTTTTGTACAAAATGTTGGCTCATTCGTGGCGATAAGGTTCTCGCACGGAGAAGGCTTCCGCTGGCGAACGTTCGCAGAACAGATAGCAACGACACACCGTAATTACAATGATGTTAGCGATAACACTACTATGTGATTTGATTTTATGTCGACATTACGAATTTCCGCATCCTGCATTGCTATGGGTTTTTTTAGCAACGAAAGGTAGGTCAGACTGTTAAATCTGACCACTGTCGGTGTGCTATAGAGTTCAGTCAGAGATCAAGTTTAGCTCATTGCTTATTTAGGGGTATGTGGCTTTAGGTATAGACTATGGACCATTTCATGTATAGCATATCCTTAGGACGTTTTAAACTAGCATAGATCAGTTATTGATAGTGGATATTTAAGTATTTCATTCAGTTTGGTTTCTTTTGTTTAAACCAAACTTGGACGTTCGTTAGTTATAGGTAAGTAAGTAAGTAAGTACGTATGTTCTTTATTTGACCAGTTGACATAACGCACTCTGGTTTACATACATGTCAGACAATAAGAACATATACAGCATCCTAATAAAAAAAAGTCTTCCTCAGGCAACAGTGAATTGGACATCTGAGTTTATATTGATACGATATCATTAGAATCGACATGTTCTATATTTTAGATTCCATTTGTTTACTTCCTGTTGTTTGTGTGTTGATGTGCAGGAGAATATTTACGGATGCACAGATGCGTAAGAGTTAATTATAGTTATAGTTTATATATATTTATATATATAATATACTGTATATATATATATATCAAGATGTCCGAAAAACATAAATTTTCAAAAGTTTACAAATCTTGACGGCCGGCCAACCTCTACAAAGTGTCTGTGGGACTAGCTTTTTTAATGTATGAAGTTACAGCCTATTAGATCAACATTTTGGGGTCCCAAGGGATTGAGCATTTCAGAGCTGATTCAGACAATTAACTTACCGTTGAAGGAAATGATGTTGCAAGCATCTGTGTTATGGTTTTCGGAGTCTCGGAATCAAAAAAGGTATACACTCAACACTGTCAACAGGGTTATAATCAGCAACATATCCTCATCACTTGACTTTGTAGTCCATGGTCACTTGACCTGTAAAGGGCAATCTATGGTTCTTAGGAACTACACATACTGTATGATGTTCTTGGCGTCTATATTTTATGGTTTTCGGGGGCTGCCAAATCAAAAACTGTACAGTGAACATTGTATGGTTATTGCATAATCTTGTAGTTTAAGATGACATTCCTCAACCTTGTAATCTAGGAGTGACTCTGGACCGGAAACTCACTCTCCTGGATCATGTTAATAATGTCTGCCAAAAGCCATTCCATGTTGCTTCAGGTCTCCGTATGATTTCAATCTCCAAGGGTACCATGGTTATTAGAGTAAGATCACAACACTGTAATCTCTTCCTATTGTGTTATAATTTCCTAGCATTTTCCTCGAACTGCCTCATGGGTTCCACTGCATTTAGAGGATTTGATAATGCCACAGTATCAGGGTAAGATCACAACACTGTAGTCTCTTCCACTTATACCTGAAACAGCTTATGCTTTTTGCTGACATGTTTTTGTTCAGTAACATTGGTTATTAAGTAACGATGAAGCCATACGATGTGCTTGAAAGTCATTCACTAAGATGGTGTCCTACGTTTAGCGAAAGAGAATCTATGGTTTATTGCTGCAGCCGATCTGGCCATTTACGGACTAACGATGAGATATTTCAGCTTCGGCGCCTCTCTGGTCATTTGCGCTTGATTTGGCAAATACTTGGCAGAAGTGTGATACTCGAAAGTGACGCAAGAGTCGACGATGATATATCTACGAAGACCTTATGGAAGAAGAACGACTCCTGCAACCCAACCCAACCGACAGACAGACCGACCGACTGACATGGAGGACTGTTAGATGGATGGACGAGTGGATGAATGGATGGATGAATGGTCGGACGTATGAACGGAGTGACAGACGGGCGGTTAGATGAAGATCGATGGTAGAATAAGCAGATCGATGGGTGGATGGACATACACACTGACGGGTTTTGGACGATGGCTGCTTGGAAAAGTGATTGACGTATGGTCATATGAATGGATGGACGGACGGATGGGTGGATGGATGGAGGACGGATGGGTGGATGGATGGATGAGCGCAAGATCTGATTGGTGTACTAGTAATTATATTGATGGTGCTAATGGTGGTATTGAGGGTGGTGGCAGATACCGAGACAATTACTTTGATGGATGAACTTCTACATGTCTAGGATGGCGATATTCGCTGAAGATGAGGCAGTTACTCTATTTTACATAAAAAAAACAGCAAGTGAAAATTATAACTCTGACTTAAAAGAAAGCTAACAGTTAGAAGAAAGAGATATGGCAGAAGTAGAATCAGAATAAGAAGGGAGGAGGATGAGAAGATGATGCCGATGATGTCCAGAAGAACTGATTGTCTGTTTAGTAATCATTGTCCGTTGTCTGCCCCAATGTCCTCCTCCTCCTCCGTCTGAATCTGATGACTTCTATAGCGCCTATATCAGAGCAGCGCACAAGACATCAGTCGATGGTCGTCGATGCTTCAGGTTTAACCTCAGTCAGAATCATAGTCCATTGGAGAAGAAGCCAAGGGTCGAAGTTTAATGGGTCAGGGGTCATAGGAGATGTCAGGCGACGGTTGGTCAGCAAAGAGAAACAGATGCTTAGATCTGAACTACCTTAGTAGAACTGATAGCATACACAGAACGTTACATTTCATACATTGGACCGTGGGATGGGACACTTGCCTCATCATGGAATTTATATCTGAACCTCTTTGCTACACATCAGGCCATGATGTGTCCTAGTCTTCAAGATCTGACTTCTTCTACTCAAATTCTTGTGGACACTTAAGCCAACGACCGCGATAGCTCCACCGCTGTTCTGTTGCTACGAAAGTCGGTTCATCGACTTGGTTATGTTCATTTAACACACGATCAAATATCAAAGGTTGGTGATCTCTTTATTGTGGACATTCTTATATTGCTTCTAATTTCAGTTCATCTATTTCAGTGGTCAGATTGATGGATGACCTATTTGGCCATGTATATATCATAGAATCTCAAGAAAACTGAGTTGTGTTGCTCATCTTATTAAGATCTGAGTCTCATTTGGTGGATTCTTATGGCCATTATTTCTTAGCGCGTTTGAACAGTAATCTGGTTGTTTGATGTTGTTGTAGTAAAGTTTTCATGTGGGTTTAAGTGCATTTCAAGTTCTACAATGGCCATGACTACTTATACGTGTGGACGATAATGGACAGGGGTGCGCAATTAAGGAGCGAGTGTATTACGTCAGTGCATGACCTTCTATTACACAATGACGAGCAATATCATTGATGGGCTTCCTATGGTGCTATGTGATTGTTCGCTTAATGCGACCGAGCGGGCAACATAGACTGAACTCAGATCGTGACGTGAATCGGGACATTAACTGGTTACCAGGATATCCTCAGCCAGTCTTGACTGAGTCGGACACGATCTGCACTCGACGACGATTGATAATAAAAGCAGATGAACCTTTTAGATGCACAGAGAAATATTTAAAAAACTGACAAGATCTCTTTTACTCTTTCTTCTTATTTCATTTCAAATATAAAGAGCTAAAAAATTTAAAATTCAGGCACAAGCGTAGTAAAAAGTTATGGAAAATGGCAGAATGCCGCAAAGATTACAGAAAACTGGGAAAAAGAAAGTGGATGAACCGCGAAGAGAAAGGTGGAGATCTTAAGTGTCTTCCATCATTCCCACTAAATGCCAATAGCAATTTCAGCGGGCAAAGTCGTAGCGCAACAGCAAACACCATTAAAAGCTGAGTGCAGACCTAGTTCATTATGTGTATTTTGGTCTATGCAGAAACTGGCATTATAGTTTCATTAATTTTTTTGAAAAACCTACTGTAACAATTCTATAATCAATAGATCAAAATCGCTAACAAAGGAATACACTTCTAAAACAGTGGAACATCATGGCTGGACCAAGCAAACATAAGTCAATAGTTTGAAACGACGTGGAACATGTCAGCAAAGAATTAGTCAGCAAAGAATTCAAAGGTATACATCTTCGAGTGAGCATCCGCTGGATGAGTTGTAGATGAAAGAAAAGAGTTTTATATTCTGTTCATTGAAGTATTTCACAGGATAGATATAGAGAACAGAGGTGGTGTGGTTAAAATGTCGAAGGATATTTTTGTTAATTTTGAGGAATGACTCAATAGTGAGCGGAAGACAGGAATCAATCATATAGGAACCTAACTCGTTCCTAAACGCAGACTCAGAAAAACCATATTGCACATATTTTTAGATATATTTAGGCCTGTTTACGCCATACAAAACAGTTAATCAAAGAAATTCACTATAACGGATCTCAATGTGGCTAATTTTATTAGTCTGCTTATTACTCTGTTTATTAGTCCGTTTATTAGTCTATTTAGTAATATATTTATTAGTCTATCTGTTAGTTCGGTCACTGCTAATCACCATATTGAATTCAGACGAGAGTCGTAACGAAACATGGCCGTTGTGTCCTCAACAGCAATCGCAAAAGGACATCAGACGTCAATGGTTCTGCGTCGTTGAGGTCACTTCGGTCAGCAAGCTCTGCTTAATTAAAACGTCGAAATCTCTGTTGCTGTCCAGCGTTCCATTGTCAAATTCAGTCGCTTCAATAGCAGACGACGGGCGACGACGAAGGCGATTAGCATTCGATAAATAGTCATGGAAACATCCACGAATAGAACATTCGCCACGACGGGTGCTGCATAAACTCACCCAATTTCAGGATCTTCTGAAGGCTGTAATTTCTTTTCCAACTGACCTGATTATATTAAGCGACTTTAGTATTTTATTTGGATATTAATGATCATACTTTTACTGATTTCCACGAGCTCCTGTTTTCTTTACCATGCGGACTATTCTAAAGACCACTTGACTCTTGACCTTCAGGTGACAATATCCGTTTGTAATATAATTTGAAACTTGTTGCTTTTAAAGCAATCTCTCTTTTCGACCACCTTGCTATCCCCGCTTCCATTGCCTTCACTGTCAATCTTTCTTTTCGACTCCCTTAGCAATCGCTGTCTACTATCCTTGCTTTCATTGTCTTCATTGGCAATCTTTCTTTTCGACCACCTTGCAATGCCCGCATCCATTGCCTTCATTGACAAATTACGTAGTCATTCCTTCCCGGGTTTAGCATTTAAACAAGTTGTAGAGACTTTGAAAATCGACATTTGCTTTGCATTCTTCTTCTGACTTAAAACAAATCGTCTGATACTTTCTCTTGCCCAATCCAATCTGCTCTAACCGAATTATTGATAAAAACATCCTCCTACTTCCAAATAGGTTCTCAATCATCACCGGAAGTCTTGTTTCATTACTGAAATTTCCATTGTTCGACGTCGTTGTTGCTAAGTTTAATGCAATTGGCATCGCTGTCAACTTCCATTGTATAACTTTTGTTTCAAGCAAGAATGCAAATCGTACGAAATTTTGGTTTAAAGGCCATTTAGTCTTATTTTAATACCTGATTTTAGAAAGCTTGTCTTACCCTGGGTCTGTTTTGGAAAGCTCTCAATAAGGTAATCCTTAGGAACACACCACCCACACTACCTAAGACTCCCTTAGCAATCGCTGTAGATATGCTTTTATTGACTCAATTGGTGATTAGATATCCAATAGTTCTCCGATGCTTTGTTATTTAATCTGTGCAAAGGCTTCTCGTGTATCTAATTGCCGACCTTGGTTCTCTTGCTCTTGGTTCTCTTGCATCCGCAACTTTGGATGAAATACAGTTACTCGTTTATTCTTCTCCTGACAAACAACGTCTCCCTGTTGCAAGTAGTTATTATAATAGTTTGTTATTATTAAATAAAACGATTAATCCAATTATACAACCTCAAAGTCGTTGACGAGCACACATAAACACCTACCTAACAGAAACCTTGCTAACCTACACTGAGCGCATACTCAGCTTGTCAATCGTCGGTGCAGCTGTTGTCCACTGCCTTTTACGTATGCACACAGCAGCTGTTGTTCACTGCCTTTGTCGGATGCACCCAGCAGCTGTTGTCCACTGCCTTTGACGGATGCATTCAGCAGCTGTTGTCCACTGCCTTTGTCGGATGCACACAGCAGCTGTTGTTCATTGCCTTTGTCGGATGCACCCAGCAGCTGTTGTCCACTGCCTTTGACGGATGCATTCAGCAGCTGTTGTCCACTGCCTTTGTCGGATGCACACAGCAGCTGTTGTCCACTGCCTTTGACGGATGCACCCAGCTTATATGGGGGTGGGACCAGCACAGAACTTAGGGCAGTTCCACAATTCAAACAGTTGGCATCAAATTTAATTGATTGATACGGAGGTAAGATGCAAACCAGTTGACAGTTGATCCAGAAAAGCCAAACCCATTTCCAGGCAGTGAAGAAGAATCGACGGTATTAGAAGAGAAAGAAAAATGAAGCATAATGGCAGCGGTTACCTTTTCTATCTCGATGGACCTAATTGTCAACGGAAAGAGAGTGCAGTTTCAGTGAAATGGTGTTTATAATTGGCAGATTAAAAGAGAGCTTGAGTTTATGTGATGAAAGATGAAAACTAAGCTCTCTGAAAGCTCTTATATAGTTCATCACTTTTCTCATGCACTGCTCCATTCAGTACTGTATTGATTCAAAATAATATTTAACATTTTCATTACGCTAATGAGAGCCAATTTTTTAGATCTATATTTTCATTGACAATTCCTTATCTTCCAGTTTTCGTACTCTGTTGTCTGAGATATTTAAATGAATGCAGTCTGGGACTACAGAAAATGAAACACTCTTTAATTCAGCTTTATGACAAAAATACCAAGGTGAATATAATTAATTTTAACAGTTACTAATAATTTTAGCTGCTGATGTGCCATGTTCATCCAACTAAAAATATTAACTAACCTTGTTTAAAATTAATTTTATTTAAAATTAATTATGTCTACCCTGGTGTTTGTGCCATAAATCGCAGCCACTTGGCTCATAATGCGGTTGTTATTTTTACTCTACTTTGTCCTTCACTGAACATATTAATTCACTGTATAATTGTCAGCACACGATTACATTAGTGACCTCCGAAGGATTAGACGTTATACTTATATTTTCCTCCTTGCATTTCCGGCAAATACTCTTTAGTAATTAGCATCTTCTATGGCACCAGTATCTAATGCAGACGAAATCAACCGATTGTGCGACTGGTAACCAATGCCTTTGCTAGAAATATCCTTATAGACAAAAAACCTAACACCTAATTCTTCGTATGCTACGAAAATCCTTACATCACGAATTACATGCACAAACACCCATCTACATAGTTGGTCATATGCACAGTAGAGTAAGAATCAACGCCAAAATTACAAGAAGATTCAGGCGACTGAAAAAGTGAGCCACCCAATGGGAAAGATTTAAGGCTTAAGCCATTCAAGCTTCTTGACTTGCTGTAAAGTCCAATAGTAGAAATTGTTGATCAGCTGCCATCGAAGACTGCGCCCCTCAACGGCAGTGAACAACATCTGCACAGACGAATGACAAGACTAACTGCTGAATGATATGTGAATTCGACCATCATCAGCAGATTACATAATAACCCAATGATGTCCGAACAGTGTACTTAATGTTGTAGACTAGGCTATTGTAAACAATGCAAGCAAGAGGACGCAACTCTATATGCCAACAAAACATCAGACGATCATGACCATTTAAATATGCAGGTTGGCTGCGTGGACTAAGATAAATAGCAAATGAATTTAGTGCGGGACCAAAAACCCCGGGCCGGAAAGGACTAAGTACTAAGTACGAATAAGTATGTCTATATTCAGGAAGAGCGAGTTGCAGTAGTCAAGTTTAGCATGGACAATAGATGTAGCGACAGTAGATTCGGTTTTGAGGTCGCGCATAGACAGCCTTTGATACGTGTAGAAGAGATATTTTTTGCTGCGAACGTTTAACATTTGATGGCTGAGAGTATATTCTCAGACAGAAGATGAAGAAGTAGGATGAAGAAATTTATTCCATGCGTAAGAACCAGCATATTTTTTTACAGAAATTTTATCCTATCATTAGCTTATCGAGTAATCACTTGCGTCTTAAACTGGCGTGAAAAATTGTAGAAATGAAGTAGGCCTGGGCCTATCTAATAAATATGGTTAGATTAGACAAGACTAAATTTTTATCTGACGTTCTCCTGTAGAATACATTTCAGACATAATTATATATACTGTAATTAATTCCCAGCCAGCATTTCCGTGGGTATTAGATGGAACCCATGTTGGCTGTATACGGGTCCCATATAGGAATATTGGTCCTATATGGGCTCCACGTGGACATGCTGGCATGTATACTTTCAGATGAGGCTATGAATTCTCATGCAAAGGAGGCAGAGAGTGGGGTGGATAATTAATGGGCATAAAATGAACCGAGAGAAGCGTTTATCTGACCTGTTCCATGTAGAAACACCATCACCACGACCCAGATCTCGCACAGTCACGCCAACTCATTCCAGTTTGCATCATATAATAGTTCCAGATAAGTTCAGATAATTCCAAACTAACCCCTATTCCCAAATTAGGCGATATATGCTGATCATATTTATATATATTATATATATTATATATATATATATATATATCCATAATGTATATATGTGCATATTTATATATGTGGTGTACCATACATAGAGGAGCATTGATCTTTATGAGATCGCATTTGTGCGCCTGGCAGCTAAAGTAGACTTTTGATTTTATGCGATGCATTTTTCTTTGTTTAACAATAATTCGCTTATGTTCCAATTTCACGCTTTATTTACTAATTTCGCCTCATCCGCCTCATTTCCTCCTCCCCCTCCTCCTCCTCCTCCTGCTCCATCGGAATCATAAATGTTTGGATAATGATGGCTGTAAAAACATCGTAACTTGAGACGAAGCTGCCGCCGCATCCTTGGTCTCATCTCTTCCGGCTGCTGCTGCTGCTGCTGATGATGATGATGATGAGCTTGGCCGATGGGCAAAATGATGTTGGTCTGGCTGGAGATAAATACTCTGAACGGCATTGGCATAGAGCGTCGGTTATGGATTTCGCTATTAATTTCACCCAATGGGACCATCATTCGAGTCGACCACAGCCATGCTCCATGCCATCAACCGACGCATGACATGTACACATGGAAGCCACGACTGGAGCAGAGACGCAACCGAATCACTACGAAGACACGAAGACCATGAGAAGGCACGAGGGCATCGTCTGTCATGCCATACCATATACATACACGTATATATCAAGTATAAACATACATACATAATTATTAGGTTGTCCCCCACACATCAAGATTTTTATATATCATTGGTCAACCTCTAAAAGTTTCGTTTAGCTATACTGATGAAATCAATAACAAGTTACAACTAGATTGAACATGATTCTAACGTCACATACATTTTCAGGTTTTCTAAGGGTTTCATTCATTAAAAATCTATAACATTGATTGAATAGGCTTTATTTTACAAGGTAGAATCTGACCAACATAATTAGAAATGCTTTTAAATACAAGATAAACAGATTTTTTTACACTTGCGGGAATCAGAATCTGTTTCAGAACTTTTTGAACTCTTTGAACTGTTAGAGGTTGGCCATTGACATATTAAGATTTTGATTTTTTGGACAACCTAATACATTGCTCTTCTCTCTTTCACTGTCGCCTGAAAACTGTCTTGTTTGACCGGGGTTGGACTGGGAGCGCTCCTGAGTAGATAACCTTGATGGGGCGCTATATAAGACCTCTGTAATAGCCTAGTAATAATAATAATTAGAACTCAAACATATTAGGTAAGCAAACTAAGCATACATATATATTGATTACTAAAAAATATATATTGGTTACTTATATCAACTACCTTTATGCCATTCATCTAATCCTTTTATAACTCCTGCTGTAACCGTTTTGTGTATTCAAGTTGCTTTCTGACAGCTTGTATTAGTAATAAACTATAAAATTGATTGATTGATTGATTGATAGGGCTACAAACAAACGGTCACATACGCATACATACGCGCACACATAATGTACACTTAATTAAATACATGCATAAATTTACCGACAATAAGTTTAGTCGATGGAACATGTTCCTTTTACATTTTCAGCCAAATCTTTCTACTAATTCGTTGTTTTTAAGATATAAAAATCGAGTCTGGGTCTAGCAACGGAAAAGTCACGCTGACCAAGAGCTGTTCTCGGCATAGTCAGCACGAGACAGGCAGGTCTAGTAGTTGCAGGTCTTATGAGTTAACATGAGACATATAATGCGTGCGCGCATGCGATGCTGATGAATGAATCAAAATGCATCCGTACTTTCTGCACTCATCGCATCATGCTCCGCCTGAATGGCTTCACGGTCTTTTGATGACGCTCAGTGACGGAGACAGCATTGGGTCAACGATGCGGAAACTTAGAAGCGAATGACGGAAACATTATGCTGATTCACTATCACTTGTACGTTTCTTTTATCTCTGATAAAACACAAAAACTCATCGATGAAGTGTTCTGCTACTTGTTCGTTTACATATTCATAGCTATTTTTCTTTCATATGCATAGTCATAGTAAAATACTTTTATATGGATCTAAATAAGTTAACTTAGTGCTTTCGGACTTACTTTTTAGCTACGTAATTAGGTAATGGGTTCAATCCTGTTAATTATTGGAAAGATAATAGACGTTCGTTGATTCTTATAATAAGCCTATATATATGTTTCGAACATGATCATCCTACTATGCAGGCGTCTTCTGTGATAATCTGTGTGTGGTGTGATTGTTCCTATGAGCTTACACAAAATAAGGATCGTTTTCGATGCAAACATCCGAATCAAACATCCGGATCTAAGCCGATATTCCTCACACGTTCACTTCGTTCTATCAATATTTTCCTAACCTCCTCCTTCAGTTGTTTCTATCGGAGGCCAAGGAAACACCGCGAAAGTCGATCTGCGCCGAAATATTGACATAAGATTCCGTGTTTCCGCCGATATAGTCTGATGGTTGGCAAGACGCCACAACTGGGATCATGGGCGGCGATCCCGGGAGGTCGAGGGGGACAAGACCCCCCCCCCCACCTTTAAGAGTGGGGGGACACGCCATACATCGGACCCCCCCAAATTTTGAGGAAACACCAAAAAAAGGTCATCAAATTTTTTCAAATTTTTGACCTTTTTTCACAAGATCAGTTCAATTTTTTACCTCTTTTTCACAAGACCAGTTAAAAACTCTTTTTTCACCAGATCAGTTCTCTTTGTTCACAAGATCAGTTCAATTTTTTACCTCTTTTTCACAAGACCAGTTAAAAACTCTTTTTTCACCAGATCAGTTCCAAAATGACCCCCCCCCACCTGTCAAACAAGATCGCCGCCACTGACTGGGATAGCTGTACACTCATGTGACCACCTCTGCCACACGCACGCAGACTCTCACGGACTAACTCATCGTAATCGTAATCGTAATCTCCAAACTTCTAAAGCGCCAGCCGAAGGCCAAGCGCAGGGCACCAGCCTATTCACGAGCGCTACGTCAAATCAGAAGGAGTTTCCAGAGAGTAGTCCAAAAGAGGTCCGAATAAAGATACGCTTGTATTATTGGAATAATATAATTATGCAGTGTACCTCTGCTTCAATCGTGTGGTTGGGGACCATGCCCCTCAGTCCCTTGGATCACGACACCTGCCTTTCATTTTCAGTTAAGCCTACATCCACACACACACACACACACACGCACGCACACACACACACACACACACACACACACACACACACACACACACACACACACACACACACACACGCACACACACACGCACACACACACGCACGCACGCACACACACACACACACACACACACACACGCGCGCGCGCACACACACACACGCACACGCACACGCACACGCACGCGCGCACACACACACACACTCACATCTGCACACAGTCACACACGCAGATGAAGTCACGCACATCAACCAAAGTCCGAATAGCCTTCGAACGATGTGCGTGCGTGAATAGGGGCATCAACACAGACCATCGGAATCCGCACAAATCCGATGAAAACGCGCTCTGCATGTAAGCGACCACCCAGCGATTCGCGATAAGGACCACCGAGCGATTCGCGATAAGGACCACCGAGCGATTCGAGATAAGGACTACCCAGTGATTCAAGATAAGGACTACCCAGTGATTCAAGACAAGGAAAACCCAGCGATTCACGATAGGACCACCCAGCGAATCGCGATAGGACCACCGAGGGATTCGAGATAAGGACCACCCAGCGATTCGCGATAAGGACCACCGAGCGATTCGAGATAAGGACCACCGAGCGATTCGAGAAAAGGACCACCCAGCGATTCGCGATAAGGACCACCGAGCGATTCGAGATAAGGACCACCGAGCGATTCGAGAAAAGGACCACCCAGCGATTCGCGATAAGGACCACCCAGCGATTCGAGATAAGGACCATGACTGGAAACTCACGTGATCATTTTTTGCTATTATTATTATTATCATCATGTTTCTCCCCTAAGGTACTTAGTTCACCAAGGGTCTTAGATATTGCAAGTGTGATGGATCCGGAACGGCTGTTCTTCTCGTTATTATTATTATTATTATTATTATTATTATTATTATTATTATTATTATTATTATTATTATTATTATTATTATTATTATTATTATTGTTATTATTATTATTATTATTATTATTATTATTATTATTATTATTATTATTATTTTACCCGAGGTATCAGTGATCCCTCAGGTTTTGGAAAATTTTTTATTTAAGAGCAGATTAATTGTCTGGAGGGTCAGGCCTCGTCTTCGCGGTTTGAAGGAAAGGTACCTTTAAAAGAGACAAGGTTGTAGCGTTGAATGTTTCTGGACAAACGCTGGAACAGAAAGGTTGCTTCGCGTCTGTCGCCACTGATGGATGTGATGCGATTGCCTATAGTTCCCTGATGAAATCTGAGGCCGACGGGTTGAACGGGCCCAGGGTTTTGACTGCCACCGGTTGGAATATGTACGAGGCGGGAAGGCCACGATATTTCTGAATTTTTCGGTTGGCCGCCTGCACTGATGCTGGACCAACCGAACCGGCTGAGTGGGCGATGTAAGATGCCGCACAAGTATGGACAATCGTGGCATCCCATGCCAAGTATTTACCTCCTGACCAGGGTATTAGAGTGGCTCCGTCGGGTCTTTTTCCATCCGTTATTATTATTATTATTATTATTATTATTATTATTATTATTATTATTATTATTATTATTATTATTATTATTATTACTTTTTCCCGAGGTATATATGATCCACCGGAACTAAGAAGCACCGGAGAAATAAAATGTCTAGGTTAGCTCATCCTCATCAAGTTCCTGTTGGGAAAACTTGCGAAAGGCAACATCATTTAAGCGTTGGGGAGTGGTGATAGTCGCTGGAAACGATGCCATGTTTCTTTTGCGTCTCCCAGATACACGCGCTACAGATTGCCCGAGCTGATTGATAAAAGTGAATCCAGCTTTGTTAATAGTTGAGGCCACATCAGTTTCGATGGCCAACGGAACAAAATAATAAACATTTACGGATAAACTTTGAAATAATAAAAGAATTTAAACCATAGCTTCGCCTCTTGAAAGGTATAAGCCGCCATCTTGAACGATATCATCATCTTCATCACCATCTTCATCAGGGTCATCATTATCATCATCATCATTCAGATACTTATGCGGCGCCGTACTTCTAAAGCCATCATAAACCGGACACTGAGCATCCATTGTAGCTGCCAACAACGATTCCTCGGTTTTAAACGTCCTTAAACTGCTCTACTATTGAACCGTGTGGTATAAATTAACTTTTTTACTTCACATTAAGTTTATAAGTCTATTACATTACTACGTAAATTACTTAATGGGGTGCATTTTTAGTCAAAACTTAAGTCAATTTTACTATGGGGGTGTCGAATGTACAGTTGGAGCCCCATTTCTTGTGCTTGCAGCGTAGAGTAGCCCTACTGAATAGTGGAAGGCAGCTGAGAAGCGTAATTCAAGGACGAGTGATATTTCGAACAGCAACAATCTTTCCACTTGGTCTGAAATTGCTCAGCAGTGTATTGTAAATGTCACACTACCGCATCTACAGTGGTGTGAAAATTATTAGAATCAAGCACGAAACTGTGATTATTTTTACTTTTTTTCTTTTAAGTCAGAAACTGTAAAAGATCAGTCAACATTTAGTATTTGGTGGATAACCCCTTAGCCTGGATGAGATTTCCCTCTGTGTCATTGTTCCTAGCTTCAGAAGGGCTTCAACTTTCCCTCTTTTTCTAGGGCTTGGATCAGCAACTTAACCCATTACAACAAGATACAGTACGTACGCTTGATCCTTTACGGTGTTCAACTGTGATTAAAACATATCAAATTCTCTGTAAATATTATACAAACTGAACTCTGCAACACACTCCATCACTATTCCAAGTAAGTAGTAGTTCTCTGTCAGTTTGCTCGTACTGTAGGCCTAGTCCGTTTTTGCAATTATTACTCTACGTTACACGTTATATCTAAAACACGGCTGTCATGACTCAAAAATTAGAAATTTCGAAATAAACTCTATAGACAACCTACAAAATTTAATATTTTTACTCATTTTATTGCTTACTTGGTCGTATCCAATGTGGCTTACACCATGAAAACCAAAAACGGCAAGTAAGCAGATCAGTTGCTTAAAAAAACATACATTTTCGTGCTTGATTCTAATAATTTTCACACCACTGTAGATACTAAACCCTCCCACAAACAGGCGCTGTTATGCCTCCATCCACTTTGCTAACACATTATCTATGGTGCAGCACTTGAAAGCTGACAAATGGAGGACTACAAGTGGTGGCCATAATTGCCTCTTAGTAAGCCTACATCTACAGCAGCATTGCAAATGTCTACTTGTGCTGCTGTTTAAAACATAGATGCTCGTGAAAAGCCTACTAACTCCAAAAGAAGTAAAACTGTTTCAAATATCGCTTAAATGTAGTTCTAACTACATTCACAAGTTACAGAGCAAGTCAACTAACGCAGAGACTGAGAGAGGCAGACGAAGTGACATAAAGACATAAAGACAGAGGGAAAGGCGGGGTTCGATGAACAAAGACATAGAGAGACGCATTGTCTCCAGTCGTAACTATCGATCGTAATCTGGAGTTGAACTCACCGTAGATATGACGAAGTGATAAGAGTTATCGGCGGTGACAGTCTTTTCCTTATCTCTGTGATTTAATATTTAGCCGTCGACTGTTAGACGTGTATCTTGGCGTTCCTCCGGTCGCTCGATGACTGCAATTCCTCTGTCGCCCTCCAGATAATCCTCCTCCTCTTCCTCCTTCGGTTTCTGTCCCTACGTCTCCTGCGCCATCGCTCAAGCGCCCTGCTCGACTGACGGTCGGTCGGTCGGTCGGTCCGCCTCATCGGTCGGTCGGTCGGTTGCTGTGTTCACGGACTCAGAAAGGAAAAGCGGCAACTAATGCGCAGCTCTCTCGCTCTCTCTCTCACTTTCACTCTCACTCACTCTCTCTCTCTCTCTCTCTCTCTCTCTCTCTCTCTCTCTCTCTCTCTCTCTCTCTCTCTCTCTCTCTCTCACTCTCTCTCACACTCTCTCCGACGCAGCTGCAATCATTGCCTCCCCGCCTTCAGGCCCTTCCCCTCATTCCCATGCAGTAGACATCACCTAAGCAATAGACGTCACCTAAACCTGCGGCCAACGCAACGCTTCTTCTGTCAGCTTGACTGTCTCCATGTCAAGCCATCTGTATATGCTGGTCTGTCTGTGTCGTAGCTATTCATTCATTCATTCATTCATTCATTTAAAGTACCTAATTTACAAGGAAAATAAGTAAATCTCGATCGGCAAAGACGAAGTCATGCAAAGGACAGAGTTTTAAAAAGTGGGTTTGAGTTATGATAGGAAGTTGGGAAGATGATTCCAAAGACGATGGACTCGTCAACTGAAGACATACAACCAGACGACTGCAGCCTTAAAGTCAGGTTTTGCGCAGTATGGAGACATGATGGAATAAGGTTGGTAGTCTGTGTTTTTAAAGTCAGGCATGCTATAGTAACTTAGTAAGCCAATAGGTAGGCAGCTAGTATCCATATTAGTTCTCTGTTCGGATGGCTAATTGGATGTCTCTCTACCTATTATCTGTCGGTATGGTCGTCTGTGTAGGCAGAAGCCTTGTTTCCGTTCTTCAATCCGTGATTTGTGGTTCGTTGCCGACTGAGAGCGGAAGAGAGGCTGAGCTCAGTGTCTTATTAGCCTCGTTATGAATACAGCAACAGCAGAAGTCTCGGTCGACTGTTTCAAAGGCTGAGGAATTTCTCACACGTATGTTTCAGTATAATATTCCATCAATTCAGAGCCACTGTTGATTTGTTTAGACCTGATGCAGATGCAGGTTAATTCTATCTGCGTTTTCGATTTGAGGAGACACGCCTGTCAATTATAATGGGTGATACCTTCAGAGTTTGAAACAATGTGATCTTTCACATGACGGATTAAGGATTCGAACATAGATCGTCATACTTATACTTGAGCATAAGTGCTATAGGTATTACCTCTGTTGCAAATGCATTGCTCTTCATATCAAGCCAAAAGCAATTTCCATCCTTAGTTTCCAATCGCTTCGTAGGCTGTCCTAGATGGACGGACAGTTGGACTTTTAAGTCGGGATGATAACAAATGAAACGGGACACAATTTAATTGTATTGCGTCAACGATTTCTCCATGAGAACTTCAGTAGTGCAGAAACTCTATAAAATAATTTGGTATGCGCCTGTCTTTGATCTTTTTATTCCTCGGGATTAAGCACAGTAACCAGCGATTAAAAAGACTGCTTACTTCTTATAAACATGTTAGAGAAAAACATTTTAATCAGAGATGAAGGTATGGTAGCCGATTACCTGTCTGAAATCTACTGGTTGCTTGGCGATTGATTCAGCTGATTGAAACTGATTGAATCTGATTGACTGGTGACGTTGATTGACTTTGAATTTGCCTCTAGATTATTGTTTTCCTCTTGTTATATCACGTGTTAGCTCTATTTATGCGTGACTCTGCCTGCAAATACTCCAAATTAAACGAGTTTGCTATGCCTATGAGCCAAGACATTTTCATTGTGGCTAATAAAGCGCGAGGGATTTATAACACATACATAACCCTGTCACAAGCTTGCAGTTGGAGCCAAGGGTTGCGTCAATCCCTACGTTAAGGCAGGTCTGAAATCCATGCCCATAATTCGCGTACAAATCTCCGGTTAAGAAAAGCAGCGTGCAGCAGCAGTCAGCCATCATGGCTGACGTTCCCCGCCTGTCCTAATGTGTCCGTTTCTTCTACGAAGTCGTGTTAATTCCGACGGCGCTTGATGGGTTCTTGAGTGCATGAACCTAGAAATCCCTTTATTCGATCAACCAAGTAGCAGCACTTTTACAGTCGATAAACGAACGAGGACTTGTTAAGTCCGAAGTAAACAATCTCATAAAAGCAAATTTCTCGAGAAGGCCTATCTTATCTCTGCCGCGATACTTTCGTCGTAACAAGAAAGCAAAATATCCTGCTAAGTTAACGACAAATTCCTCTGTCGAAGCACATATCTGGCTTCTGAAGGCTCCAATTAAGCAAGTTTTGCTACCCGGCATTCTACCCCACCTGCGTATGGCTTCTAATGTCCTTCCTAGATTTGGAGCCTATGTCCAGTTTGGTGAAAGCGCGCAGTTCTATGTGTAAATTGTAGGTTTTCTTTGTTATAGGTCGTCACTGGGGAATGCAGATCAGCGTGATGTCTTACCCACATCTTTAAAACTACCTTTGCATTTTGGTAATGTTTTTTTCTGTTTTTCTTTTTCTTCTTTTCCACATCTGGGCAATTTCGTTTTGCTTCTCGATGCACATCGTCACAGTTACAATACCGTGCAATTCCTTTTCCCTTCTTTCGTAGTTATTAGGCCTACTTCGTCTTCGCTCTGCCGTCTCTTACCTCGTAGGCTGCTAGTATTCATAGCATTATGCTCTCTCCTTCGCCACGTCCAGCAAAAATCCGATGAAAGAAAAGCGCATTTGGTTAATATTGGATCATGATCATAAGACATCAGATGTTTAATATAGCAGCAGACGATGATGGCCGAATCATTTGATTACCATCGTATATGCCAGACGAATAGAGACATCTACACAAGCATACACAAGCTGTACATATATACATACGTACACACGCACAGATCTCGATGCATGCATACATACATATACAAACACAAACATATATGCGCACATTGATACGTATACATAGATGCGTTCTCTGCTCATTGTCTAAGGGGCGGCGTCTCTTCTTTAACGCAGTCACGTGGAGTCACGTGTATCTTTCTTATCGCTCTCTTCTTTAAATCTCTCAACAACACTCCTTCTATGAAATTCCTTAAGAGACTCCAAAAGATCGTCCATATCACAGTTTTGACGGCTTCTATATGTGTCTAATACCAATAAATGGTCAAAGTCTTAAGTCAGTCCTACCATTACGAACAAATGCATGGCTACAGTCTCTCCCCTCATCGCAGTCTACAGACACAAACACCACTATACCAAAACACAGGTAAACCACTCTTAGAGCGTGCTCTGGCAACAGAATACATACATAGATACATATAAATATATAGGCCCCTACTCAGCGAATTAGTCATTTAGGTTTTCTCTCATTAATTAATAGGCCTAAATAGAACATTATTTATATATCAAAGTGACCTTTGTTAATATATAGACACAGCATTAAAGTGAGCCTCGTTCTGACGACCCATAGACTAACAATGTAAGACTGATGCGTTGTAGGGGCCTACTAAGGCTACTATGGACGGAAAGCACACGTTTTCCGATCAATATTCGGACTATTCGTATAGTCGCAATATTGGCGACAGCTTTCGAGACTTTGGGGGCGAGTTTATAACTAAGGAATGAGGCTCATTCGTTTAACTTAGTCTGCTTTTTATGGAGAAGCGCAAGAAAAGAGATCTCACTGTATACAAACTAAAACAGGAACTACATGTTCCTTGAATTTGGAACTAACCCTGTTTTAGTACCTATTGTTTTCGTTGAATACCCGGAATTAACGCTGGGCATAACAAAATAGCAGAATATAATATCATGCTGGAAACAGTTTTTTTCTATCTGCGGAAGCTGGAGATGTGCGTTCGTTTAGAGCTGATGCTATCTGATGCTCTCTCAGTCAGCGCAGATATATGAAGACGCATCTTCTTCTCATACATAATTTAACAGTAACGAAATATCATCTCACAATCTGACGACGACGACCAGGCGGTGCATTTGCGTTGCAATTACCTAAATTTGCTCTCCATTAACTTTATTATAATTTATATTACATTCATTAATTGTGCAGTGCTTCACTTAAGAAATAATGACTAAGACTTAGAGCGACCAGATATGTGCATTGTGCATGTATATGATGCATGTATGTATGCATGTAGCTGGTATTCTGCCTTGGCAGCTCCTCGACCTCCTCCTACTCGCTAGTCTTCTGGCAACCGGACTTGGACATCCACCTGGTATCTCTGGAAAACCCTTCTGACGTGATGCCGCGCTCGTGAATAAGCTGGTGTCTTGCGCTTAGCCTTAGAGCGCTTAAGAAGTTTATAGCTACGATTAATTTAAATATAGGTCCTATCACATTTCAAGCACCTCACACTAGAAAGGAAGAAGAAGTTATGCTTAGTGAAGGCTAACTAACACATCTGAATACATACAGTGATATATCATCAGTCTTGTTGTCCTCGAGACCAAGGTCTTGGTCTCGAGTGCACTCGAGTTCGTTTTTAAAAGTCTTGGTCTTGGTCTTGGTCTTGAGACCAAAGGTCTTGGTCTTGGTCTTGAGGTTCAAGGTCTTGGTCTTGGTCTTGAGGTTCAAAGTCTTGGTCTTGGTTTTGCAAGACCAAGACCAAGACTTTTGTCAATATGAACAGTCATTAATTTTAACAAACGGCAAGAATTTTACAAATTTATCCAATAATTACTCATACAGTTATTGCTTTAGTATTTACACGGTGTGAATGAGGCTTCACTGTTGTTTTGGATAATTATTTTGACTTCCGGTTATTTACCATGGAATGATTTCAAAACAGACTCACGATTAATTTGTACATTTACATCCGGTTCTTGAAAAGCTGCTTTCTGTGCTAGCGATTTCTGCACTTGTAGACCGTGTTTTTTCACATGGCAGAATTTTTTTAGGCCCACAGGTCACGTGTTGGTCAGAAAATTCTGAGCAAATTGGTTTTTATAAAATTCAACAGGCATTTGGAATAACATTTCGCATGAAGGACTTTTGTAAATACGAATTTACAATTCTCTGCAGTCTCCATTTAGAGTTGTTTTGCTTGAATAAAAGAGAAAACTCATGTTTTCATTAAAATAACGAATATTTCGACTTGACAATTTTTGGTAAGGAATAGAAGTCTGGATACGACTGTGATTTTTTTGGGTCTTGGTCTCGGTCTTGGTCTTGAGGTTCAAGGTCTTGGTCTTGGTCTTGAGGTTCAAGGTCTTGGTCTTGGTCTCGAGGTTCAAGGTCTTGGTCTTGGTCTTGAGGTTCAAGGTCTTGGTCTTGGTCTTGGTCTTGAGGTTTAAGGTCTTGACAACAAGACTGTATATCATCCATTCGTGCATTTCTAATATGTATATCAGACGCAATTAAAGTCTACTAAATTCTCATTGTCGTCGTCATTATCTAGTCGTTGCGTCAGACACTAATAAAATTCTTACAATTCTAATAATATTGTAAGGCCTAAGCGAAAGATATAATTTATATTGGAAGCGCTCACGGGCTTTCGGTAATGCAACGGTTTCAGTAAAGGGTCTTGTGATGGTGTTTGAGGGATTTAGTGAATTTGAATTGTGATATGTGATTTGAGAATAATCACTGTTATATACCAGAGAATTGCAGTAGTCAAGTTTAAGAAAGTAGAATTAAAGTAGCGCAGGCAAGTGTCTCGGATACATAGCAAGCTCTGTAGACAGTGTCCGATTTGCCGGGGGGGTCAGGGGGTTGAACCCCCTTGCTTCATTTTTTGACCCCCTTGCTTCTAGCCTTTAGACGACCCCCGAGGGGGTCGGCCTGACCCCCTCAAATGCATTAGCCACAGTCATAAACCAACCGACTCCAATACTGCCTAGTAATTCAGTAATTATTTATTATCCAATCGGTACCCTTGTGTAGGTTGATATTGTGATATACTTGTTAAGAATTAGGTTATCCTTTGACAGGCTCTGAGACGATACAACAGCTTGGCATCTACAGCTGTTGATAGATTATCTTACTTTTAACTCAAACTGAGGTGTCTACTGATGTAGGCAGAAGCAGGGTAAGAGATATTTCACAGGGCATGACCTTAAGGGCTCGGTTCGCATACAGCAGACAACGAATGGACAGAAGCCCGTGTTCAAGCCAGCCCCCTCAGGCATATCAGCTCCACAGCCACTAGCATCCAGTTGTGGGGTAAAGGTCTTCCGTAGTATTCTAGCACTCGCTGGCGCTTTTGACCTCGATTGACCTATGGCAGTCCACAGCTGTAGGCTGTCATTTCTGTGCTGGTAGTGGCTTTGAGGCACGCAGTCCTGTAGGATTCGACCTTTATATCATACAGTTTGAATTTGCAAATCAGTATTACATGATATAATTTGAAGAGTCTCAGTAATTTCAGCCGACAGATGAATCGAATTTTAGATCGACTTAAGGGCACTAATCGGCCTAGTGGCTCTCAAAAATGCAAGTTAAGTAAAGAAAAAGAACATATCAAAATGAGAGATTACTTGCAAAATGAGAGATTACTGCTTTCCTTAAGCAACAGATATAAGTACATCTGCTCTCAGTCGGGTCTCACTCTGTTGTGGAACAGCAGAATATGTTCAACAAGAACATGTCATCAAAACGCACGTCTCCTAGTATTGGATTATGATCGAGCGCCAGAATCTGCACACTCTGCTTCAGAGAAGTTTCAGATTGACACTTGATTGCCCATCGTTGATCAATTCACAACCGAGTTGACAAGAAGACTAGCACCATACGAACTACTCTGCTCAAGGTTTGCTTTTTCTATCTAGGACTGAGTCATGTAGTGATGAAGAAATACACGACTCAGCGAAAAATCTTGTAGCAATATAGGGTGATGACCTCGATGAAACCCTTGGCAATGAGCTCAAGAAAGCCGTGGCAATGAGCTCATGCAGTTTTCTTATTTTGTCAAAATGTGTAAACACGACAGGTAGCTCAGGCCTCAACATAAGTCAGGAGCAGTTCATGTACCAATTCTCGACAAAGGTGTTAAAAGTTCATTTCCAAATGTGGAAATTATGGTAAGAGTGTTTAGGTCATAACTGTAGTGCTGAACGCTCACTGTCTAAGATGAAGATAATTAGGCATAAGAACAGGCTTCGCACAAGTATGACACATGAGTGACTTATCCGTCTTGCAGTGTTGAGCATTATATAGAGTGATATTCAATTGGACTTTAATCAGTTTATTGATGATTTGCCAATAGAAAAGCATGCAGAGTCTCTATTGGGCCTATTCAAATTTAGACCTAACTGACCTAATTAACTGATTCAAGCTATCTGCTTTTAGGTAGGAGGTCCCGCTTACCACTAGTTTAAATTTCTTTGTTTGTCTGTATCAACAACTTCTATTAAAAACTGGCTAAAAATCTTCAAGCTTATCCTTTTGTTTTGTATTTGAGAAATTATTGCATACCTATGAATGTAATAGAAGACACTTTGTTAAGCAAAATGATCTTTCTAATTAATTTTCATTTATATACATTTAAAAAATAACAATAAATCAAAAATTTTAAACATTGCCTGTAGCACCTTTGCCTGTATGAGCCAGTATGACATGTTATAACTGTTGGTATGCAGGTTGTCCCTGTTGAAGACTGCGCATCAACAAAGGCAACAAATCTGCTGCAGAAAGAGCCCCACCATATTGGGCGCCCATGTGCCCACCACCCTAAAACCGGCTCTGTTGTTATTAGTATGTTACTTTAGCTAAAACTCCTACTGAAAACACCTCTTTTTTACTAGATCAGTTCAAAGGTTTGCCCTCAGCCCCCCCCACATGCCAAACAAGATCGCCGCCAGTGTTTTCGGCTTAGTCATTTTTTATATAGATTTCCGACCCCCCTGCTTCTTTTTTGACAAATCGGACCCTGTCTGTAGAGTATATAGAATGTTATCGGCGCACTGATATAACCACGCTTCTAGAGCAGTTATGACCTTAATCATGTCGACCGTGTACAGAATGTACAGTAGCTGCCCGAGACTGAGCCTTTGATACACCGAATGGAACTGGTGCCCTAGTCGTACAGTCCAAGCCCATGGTCACCATCCTTATTCGTCCATACAGGAACTTAAAGATGCAGTCCAGAAGTCGACAAACATCGATCCGCATGAGGTGCTTGATGAGTGGAAAATGATCGATGGTGTCGAACGCCATACTTACATCAAGGAGAACAAGCCGTGCGATCCATTCAGTCAGTGGCGACCCAGGTTTCCGAGATCAGTTGGAGCAGAACCATCTCCGTAGACACATGCATGATTAGGCCTCACATGCATACATCTATGCAATCATACACACATACATACATACATACATACATACTCACATACATATTCGAGCCACTGACTGGGTTTTGTTAGTGATAAAAAGTTCGAGAGGAGGAGTCCAATGAACGGAGAGCTAAACGCTTTCCTAACCATTTCATGGCTTGGTAACGATCTGCCATTTTCACAAACGACTCTCCTGGAATCGATATATCGACCATCGTCAGGGAAGTTTTCGCCAAGCGATAAAGGTATTTTGTTGTGCTTGTGAGAACATCTTAATATGGCTACAGGTGCATACATAATTACTTACCAAATATTTCAAAAAATAATCGGAAACATAAGTAGACATAGATTCGCGGTGGCTTATTCAATAGAGCGGGAAAGCTGCAGAAGTGTCAACTACTGACATATGTGGTTCATATTCCGTTATCTAGCGTCATCAGGCATTCACTTTCCCCACTTTAATCAGTTCGCGTAGCTACGCATCCTGGACATATATAATCCTTATATCGCCGTCGTTCATCTATTCTATCTTTAGAGGCAGAGGAGATGTAGTAGGGCTGCTATCCATCTGCCATGAGTGCAGCTGCAGAGGAATAGAAAAGTCCACATATTGACGATCCTGTCACCTCATCGATCGCTCAGGTCCAGTTAGGTCAATACCGTCGACCGCAGGGGCGGCATAATATCACGACCACCGCCGACCGGTGACTGATACCCGCACTGCGACACGGATGCTGTACACTCCATCATATCCTCGAAAGAGACAGCAAGAAGACCATTGGGCCAGACAGCGAGAGAAAAAACGGATAGCTGAGATAGATCAGGGACTACCATGCGATAATATCAAGGACTTAACCGGACCCCATGCATGTTCACCCGACACACGGCGGATTATGAAGCATGTATTACAGAATGCGACCTCTGAACGGATTAGCAAGAAAATCGAAATACGATTAATGAACGAATGGAGTCTGCAGTTGAAAACCATTATTTCTGGGATAGGCCGTATGTTCATAATCATATACTCAACATTCTTTCCTGTCGCTGCGAATGAGTATTTCGTGTCTCCCTCTTTAGCTTCGCAAAATTTACTACACAAGTGAAAGTTTCTTAGTACAGATTAAACCAGGGGTCTCCAAAGTTTTCCAGCGGGGGCCACATTGCTGACTTTCTAAAGCTCCACGGGCCAAAACCCCGAAAAAAACCGCGATTGAATAACTGTTAACAGACTATTTATTCCTGAGGTCTGATGCAGTGCAGAGTTTCAATGCAGATATCAATAACAATTAAGATGGTTTTTCGTTAGTCCTGATTAGTGAGAGAAGCATGAAATTGATGCATTTCTGAAATAATTATATCCAACTGCGGTTCAAAGTGAGTGGTTCCAATCATAAGTTAGGCATTCAAGTGTTCATCAGACAATTGCGATCTGAAGCAGGATTTCG